>PVLD010011553.1:0-64650 GCA_004027595.1 Dinomys branickii
CTTTCAAATATGGAAAGAAAAAGAAACTTTGATGTAGTTTCCAGCTCAGAGGTGTCATGGGTACTTTACATGCAAAATGAAACAAAGGAAACAAGTTCAAATACATTCTTCAGATTCCCAACAGGTTCCGTGATCCGTCTTTAATAGAAACAAACAAGAACACACACAGACAAATGTGGTATGTTTGATAAATCACCAAGTTACATCTGAAATAGATCTTATCCTTGTCTTTATTCCTAACACAAAATATTGATCTAAGTGGCCATCATCTGTTAGGTGAACTTCTCCTAATGTTCTTTTAAACTGTTTCCTTGATTCATGTTTTGCTTACCTACAATCCATTTATTGAAACAGAGCTTATCAATTTAGTGGAAGCCTGACAGCCAATTTAGGTTCATCACCTGCTTTGTAAATCCCAGAGCCCCAGTGGTGAACCTATGACACTCATGCAGTGTCATTGGAAACCCTAAAATATTCACCATCACTGTCCTGGAGTAAGACTGAATTTTCTATTTACTTTACCCTTGGAAATTTTTTTAAAAAGAATAATATTGTGCAATATCTAAAAATTTTATAAAAATCAAATTTGAGTGTCTGTAAATAAAGTTGTTATTTTCATATACATAAGATCTTTCGGCTCTTGTCTACACCTGATAGAAACAATGTGATCACACTAAGT
Organism: Dinomys branickii; assembly: GCA_004027595.1. Taxonomy (NCBI): domain Eukaryota; kingdom Metazoa; phylum Chordata; class Mammalia; order Rodentia; family Dinomyidae; genus Dinomys; species Dinomys branickii. The sequence goes on from PVLD010011553.1 coordinate 680, forward strand.
CTTTTCTTGAAATTATAGAGCGCTTATTTAGATGCTGGCTGTCAGGTGGTTAGAATCACACATTTCATTTCCATGAATCTGTGAAATACATCAGGGTGGGTGTTGGGGCTAGAGGTAGTGGGGGTGGCATTGCTGAGTGTCAGGGAAGGTAGCACTTGACCACTTAGCAGTGAGGCAGAATGTAAGACAGTATGTTACTGTCTTACATACAGTGTGTGTACACACTTCCCTACAGCGCAGGGAGTTATGGAGCTCCAGTTTCTGACAGAACAGCTGGTACTGGGAACATAGTACACAATCAAAAGTTGTGTCTTCATTTATTACTATAAGCACTGAAGTCTCTGAAACTGGCATTTACTTTTACCCATCACCCCCTAAATTTAGCAGTGGACTAGGAGGAGTGAATTAAAATTGTGATTATAGAAATCAAAGTTATTATCTTTCTTTAAGTAAAATTATTTTCTTGTGTTTCTAAGAAGTCAGGTTTTCCAGGAAGGCTGGGAGATTTCATGATGAACTGGGGTTCAGAAAGTCAGCTTTTAGTGCCAAGATCATCACTTGCCCTATCGGGCCCCTACTGCAAGCATCTGCTCAGTGAACCACCTCCTTTCAGAAAATGAGCACATTTTAAATTCAAATTATTAGTGAACATATTTGTTGTCTATAAAAATTTTTGTTTTGATTTGGCTTGAAATTTTATTCTGACTATAAATATATTCAATTATAGGAGATTTTGATACAGGTTTTATTTCCAAAAGAACTGCATTAGTAAACCATAAAATGAACGTTTCCACTTAGGTAAGAGCTGGCATGCCTATGTGGAAGCACACGTTCAATAAAGTGTTGTGCAGCCACGCACACCCCTTTCATGTATGTTCAATTCTGTGTCTTTGTTGGGCTGGTTAATGTCGTCATCATAATTAGTGTTTACAGAGACCTGTGCTGCTGAGGGCACGGATGGGGTGAGGGGGGGTGCAGAACTTTGGAAAAACCTCCCCCAGCACTCCTTAGTTCATTTCGTGTAAGATACAGTGTTTTATTTCTCACTTGAAAATTCCAATAAAATGTTAGTTTCTGCACGCTTATTTGAAATTATAATGAACATGAATAAAAGTCCATATCTGGGTGGCAAATTGACACAGAGTCTTGGGGAGAGTAATTATGTTTTTCACAGACTATTATGAGCCAAATTTCCATACGATAGCTTTAGATAAAAGTTGTGAAGAAGGAATATATTATGTCATTATGATTTGCCTTTGGGGGCCATTATGAATTACTCTGAGTGCTGAAGTGAACAGAATTACATCGATCACTTGGTTCGTTCCATTTATATACAGTAATGAGAGAGGTAAAAGCTGATGGGACGCTGGCTGTGTTAGCACATAGAAGTTGGGGAAATTACCCTACTGTTACACTCTTTGCTCAGAAGGATATGACTGGAGAGGGCACGTTACACATTAGCCTTATCATGTCCTTAGCAAAGTACAGACTTTTCATACATATACATTGTTGTCAGATGTGGTATTTGGTTGTCTTGAAAGGTGCTACTGCGATTATTCTGTGCTATAACATTCTGGAAAAAGCTAAGTCATATTTTAACAGAAAAAGGAATGATAATCTGCACTGTGATGGGTTTATAACAACACAAATCTGTGATAACTTTTAGGTAAGAATTCCAGTTAACATTGGTTTAGAGATTAAATTAATGTTTCTAACACATTGAACCATGATCAACAATATAAAGATATATGATTTTTAGTTTTCAGAAATTTATCCATATTTGAAAAAAATTAGGCAGATGTTTTGTAGCCTGTTTTTAAAGCTAGACCAGCTGTGATAAAGTAATGGAAAATTATCTTGGTTAAGCTTAGGATATCACAGACTTTTCTTAGTAAAGGTAAAATAATGAATTATATTTTTGTCCAGGGTCAGAATGAAAAGTGAAACAATAGTATCTGTACATTTTTTCATTGAACCTTTGCCAGAAGATTTAAGGTAATGCAATAGATAAGGGAAGGAAAAGTTATAATGTAAATTTCTAAGGACTGGAATGCAAGGAATAAAACTCATCTGTAGACAGCATGAATGAACATACATGTATATATTGAAAAATCTACAGGTAATCTATCATAATTAATTAATGAACATGAGCATTTCTATGCATATAGGGTCAATATTCAAAAGTTAATTGCATTTCTGTATATCAGCTCAAGCAATCACAAAATGAAAAAGAATCTGGCTTTGGGAGCCAGACAATAAACAATAAAAAATGTATGTTCTGGGAAGAAATATATGGCAGGATGATGGGATGGAGATTCATAAGACCCATAGTCTGGAGGAATGTATACTTTCTTCTTTTGTATTTTAATGAGGATCATATTAATTGTACTTTTGTAGTTGCAATTTTTATTTTTGTGTATGTCTCAAAATGTTAATTATAGCTTAAAATTATGTTTTAACTGGGAATTTGTAGAAAAACCCTGTACAACTAAAAGGAAGTAAATTTTTTTAGAAATAGGAGGGGAATAAGGAGATAGAGCTGAGTCTGAAAGCATTTAAGAGTATTCCATTCTTCACTAGACAGTGGAAGACAGAATCTGCTAACAAGCAGAATATGCAAAGTGTCAAGTGAGACCTCTTATTAAAAACTTATTTGTACAGGGAATTGCCAATGTCCTAAAAATTGTCTCCAATTCAAAATGAAGCAGAACTACTCTTTCCCCCTCTTCAATTGTTTTACATCAAGAATTTATGCTTGTGAGAGTCTAGGCAAACAGTTAATAAAGTCAATGCGAAAGAGCAAGCAGGATATTCCAAGGGGCAGAAACATCTTTCAAAATATTATTAGTGTTCTTTTCCATATTGTTTTTAAGCATAAAATAACTTCCTATTCCTCAAATTTAATCTTTTTGCAGTATATAATGGAAACTCAAATCAACTGTGTAAATAGACTTATTTACGCTATCCTGGGCATAAAAATTGAAATTAAACAGATCATATTACAAGTTACGATGACACTGAATTTTGTGTAATTAGCAGAACTGAGCCCATACACTGGACTTTTGCTTGTGGGCTTGGGATAGCAAACCATGGCATTAAGAGAAAAGCTGCTTACTGCACTGTGTTTGGGAAGAGAAACAGAGAGAGAGAGAGAGAGAGAGAGAGAGAGAGAGAGAGAGAGAGAGAGAGAGAGAGAGAGAGAGAGAGAGAGAGAGAGGGAGGGAGAGAGAGAGAGAGAACGAGACCAAGATCCCACACTCCCTTTCAAGGCTATGCTTCTATAGACCTAAAACTAGCCAGTAGACTTCACCCCATGCAGATGCCTGCCACCCTCCAAAGCACCAACTAAGAGTGGTGGCTAATCTTGTTTGTCAGCTAAATCTGGTTAGGACATCTGAAGAGGTGACTGAGTTGTGAACACACTAACTGCATCAATGGATTAATCCATTGTTGAGATCAAAACCAAATCAGATGTCAGGTGTTAGAGCCTCCTTGGAAGAGACAGGGCACTGGGACACAACTTTGAAGGGTGTAACTTTTCTGTGGTTCATCCCTTCTGTCTCCTAGATGCCATGAAATCAGTGGCTTTGCCCCACCACGACCTTCTGTCCTCAGGCCCACAGCAGTGGGCCCAGCCATCTATGGATGGAACTCTCTAAAACTATAAGCCCAAATAAACATTTCCTTCTTTAAATTGTGTTTGTGAGGTATTTTGTTCCAGAAACTAGAGGTGACTAATGCACTGACAATCAAACTAACGCATGGACTTTTGTGGAATATACCAGAGCCAAGCTAAAGTAATTATCTATGATGAGTTTTTCTTTGGCAGGCAAGAAGACTTATACTCTGAGATATATAATTTGATGAAGCATCTCCAGGACATGATGCCAGTGTTAAACTACAATTTTTGAATACTATTCCTTGGAATCAGAGGAAGCAAAGAGAATATATTTAATATAGGATAAATATATTTTATTTTGAAAATTTAAAATATTATATTTAAAAATTATGTATATTGCATATATTAACTACAGAAAGGCATAATTTTAGGTTCAACAGAGCTGCCAATTGAACTAGTGACTCATATTTGTGAGTTTTTTCTTCAGTTTTGTTACTTCAATTAAAGGAGACATCCTACAAAAAGGTAATTTTATTTTCACTGAAGTAAAATTAAACTACAGTTCCGTCTCTATATCAGACACATTGACATGTTGTATATTTAATATATTGAATTTGACAAATGCATGCTATTCTATAAGCTTTTCAGTCTTGGTGAAGCACTTCCATTACCCTAGAAATTTCCTAGTGTTCCATAGGAAGCTACCATTTTGATTTCTCTCACCAGAGGTAAGCCTGTTACACTGTAGAATAAGAGTATAGTGTGTGCCAACTTTTGTATTTGGCTTTTTTTCAACCTAAGTGATTAGAAATTTTACATTCTTATTACTCCATATGTGTATTTGTATCCTTTTAGGTGAACTTCTGAGACACTTCCATCCAAGTTTTGGTATATAAGTTAGATGCTTTGTATAGAGAAGATGTATATCCAATTGCGTAAGACAGTGCTGCCCACTTTTCACAGTGGCTTTATTATTTAATGATCTATTTATCTTTCTACACAGCTGTGCAGTTTTGAGCTCACTGTGTAGCCCAGGCCGGCCTCGAGCTCTCAGCAGTCCTCTTGCCTCAGTCACCTGAGCGCTGCGCCTCCACTCCTGGCCTTCAGAGCAGTTTTACTGTCTGGCATTCCCACGAGTGAAGAAGGAATCTCCACTGGCTTTATATTTTTACCAGCATTCACTGCTCTGGGCTTCTGATCTCTAGCTTGGGCAGTAATATCATTATGCTTTAATTTGCGATTTTCTGTGGATTGCTTTCAAGACCACTTAACATTTTTGTTAGTAACTTGGATATCTTCTTTTGTTGCGTATTTGTTTGAATGTTTTTGTTCATTTAAAAATTGAGTTATTTGTGTTTTTATTATTGATTTGAAGAAATATCCATAGTTATCCGGCTTATGTATTTCAGTATTTTCTCCTCCTATAAAGCTTACTATTTATATCTACTTTAATTCTATGGGATCATAGAGTTTAAGAAAAAATTTATTAGCACTTACTAATTATGCAGAATGATGGGCTTAGTTATGACATTTTCATACACGAATGTCACATGCTCTGATTATATCTGGACCCCAATACTTTCCTACACCATTTCCTTCCTGATCCACATCTTCTTTCCTAATTTCATATCATTCTTTTTCTGGATTCCATATATGAGAAAAAGCAAGAAGTATTTATTTTTATGACTCTGACTTGCTTTGCTTAACCTGGTGATTTCTAGTCCCCTCCATGTCCTTAAAGTGTCATGATTTAATTCTTTATACCTCACTAATACTGCACTCTCTACATATACCAATGTTTCTTCATTCATTCATCCATTGACAGACACCAGCCTCATTCATTAAGTTGATCATATAAGTTATGCTTCCGTAAACATGGAGATGCTGGTATCTTGATAGTATCCGGGATTTTATTCTTTTGAGTATATACCTCAAAAGGGAGAGGTATAGCTGGATCAAATAGTAGCTTTGTGTTTAGTTCATTGAGAAAGCTTCATACTGATTTCCATAGCATGTGCACTAATTTACATTCCCAGCAACAGTGTAGAAGTGTTTCTTTTCCCCCAATACTTTCCAGCACTTATTGTACTTTGTATTCTTCATGACAGTCATTTCCACTGGCGAGAGATAAAAATCTTAGTGTTGTTTTCATTTTAATTTCCCTGAAGGCTAAAGACGTTGACCATTGCTTTATGTGCTTGCTGGCCACTTGTACTTCTGAGATGTGTCTGTTGAGTTAATTTGTCTGTTTATTGATTGAATTGAAAGGCTCTTTTATTGTTACATTTTTAAAGTACTTTATATATCCTGGATTTGAAATGAACGCCTGGTAACATTTGTTTCCCATTCTGTAGACTATCTTTCATTTTGCTGTTTCCCCTGCTGTGCAGAAGTCTTTTCACTGGGTGCAGCCCCACTTTCACTGCCTGCTAGCACTTTCTCAGCTATTGGCATCCAACTCAGAAAGTCACTGCCTGTGTCGGCATCTTGAACTTTTGCCCCTGTATTTTCTTCTAGTATTTTCAAATTTTCAGGTCTCGTGTAAAGCTATATGACTTCTTTTTTGTTGATTTTTGTACAGGATGAGATTTCACAAATGGTGCTGGAAATCTGAATATTCATGTGCAGAAGATTGAAACTAGTTAATCATGACATATATCTTACACTTTAAAACTGATTGATAGTTCTTTCATGGACCAGAATATAGGCTTTTTATTTTAAAGAAAGTAGTAAAAGAAAAAGAAAGAACAAAAGCAGCATACTGACATCACAAACATAAACCAAACAAAGCAAGCACATGAAAAGTGACACAGGTTTTCAAAACAAAGTGATAGGAATTAAAGTGGCTATTACATTACCTATTGTGATCTTCAACCTCATTGCTCAGATGGCCAGATGTAAGAATAGAAGTTTCTTCAAACCCTTAAAGAGAATAAAAAATAATTATTAGATAAAACATTAGAGATAATACAGAGTTTCACTAGACAAGATGTTAAGAATTCAGCAATGGTTGTTCCATTGCTTATGGTTGTCTTCAGATCAGTTGTTCAGATTACCAGATATAAGCATGCAAAATCGCTCAGGTTATAAGAAGTTTTAAGCTCTAACTGTTCCTTTCCATAAACCATCAGACATCAGCAGTAGAGTTATCCCAGCTATTCATATATATATATATATATATATATATATATATATATATATACCTACCTCTACATAACTATATCTCTATCATCTTATATCTATACCTATACCTATCTATGATCTATCTATCAATCATCTCTCAATATTTTGCCTTCCCTCTTTCTTTTTTCTTCTTTCCCTCATCCCAGTTGTTCCTTCCTTTGAGAAATTTCTTTCCTTTTATATCATCTATTGTATGTTTGAAGTTTTACCTAGTCTCTCAGGTTCCTACACCGGGGAGATAATATGATGTTTATACATGTGGATCCGATTGATTTCACCTTCTAATTGCATCCATTTACCTACAAAAGCCTCAAGTTTATCTTTTTTATAGCTGTGTAATGCTCCACTGTATAAAAATGCCATCTTTTTTATCCATTCCTGGGCATTTGGGCTGTAAATGTGTCTATTTTGTGTTATTTTTCTCTCAGATTTGCTAAGTTTTGCTCTGGAATCCATTTGCAATTATGGCGAGTTGACTTTAATTCAAAAAACTGTGCATTGCTCTTAGGCAATACCTCTCTCTCATTTTAAGTTTTGGCCCTTGTCCTAAAGCAGCATCTCACAAACAATTTAGTTTAGAATCCCTTTACCTTCTTAAAAAAAATTATTAATTATTCAAAAGAACTGTTAATTAAGAAATTTTGAAGGTTTTAAAGATAAATCTAAGCATACATTTAATTTTAACATAAATTTTAGAAAATAAACATTTCTAGAACAAAATATAAGTGAGATGAGTGACACATTTATTTTTGCAAACGAATTTAATATGTCTTAATAGAACAAAAGCAGATTTTCACATCTAATTTTGCATTCATTTTGTTGCTTTGGCTACTATATAGGAAGAAATTCCAGACTTATATGATAAGCAGCTTGAAAGTGATCAGAATGTAACAACTTTTTCATACAAAAGCAGGCATTTATATTTGATAGTATGTTCTTTATGTTAGTTGTACTGAGAAATCTGAGAACATATTAGCCCCCTTTTGCTTTCTTTATATATTGAAATCCATTGATCCCTTTTGCAGTTTGTGTGAAGGTTTTCTTTATACCGGGTTTTGTACCGCTGAGTGTTGATAATTTAGAACTCTTTGGCTTACCATTTCTGATGTTTCCCAAGTCTTCTATAGTGCGAGGCGTCACCGCTCACCTATGTCATCAGATACACATTCAGGGTTGGGAATAACAAATACACCTTCTTATTAGCAAGCTCAAGTTTCCTGAGTGTTGCAAATGCTCTCAGTTGTTTGCTTGAAGACACAGTTCACTTTATTATTATGTTTTGAGAAAATGTCCACAAAGTATCTATTCCCGAATAACTATCATTATTGGCCAACATTTCTCTCAAGAAAAAATAGTGTTCTGTGAAAAAAAACATTTAGGCCAAGTTTCAACTCCAGATAGCGTATGAATTTATGAGACATCTGTTGTATTTCAGTATGCATCAGAGATTCTTCATGCACATACAAAGACTGTTAATATATAATGCAGCAGCAAAATTTAATAAAATTATGAAATTATACTGCTTCGTCAAGGACATTCTTAAGCTGAACTAAAAAATAATGATATAGCAATAATAATCCCATTCTTTTAGCACATGGCAGAGAAGAATGCAACTCCAGTTACAGACTTTTGTGTTGTGACACTGAGATATGAGGCATGTTACTACCTGCGCTGTTTTCCTCCTTAGTGTAAATATTATTATGGGGAGGAGAAGCAATAACATTTACTATTATTTTGAAAATAGCTTTGGCTTTGTGTGGACTTCTTGTGACTGTCCTATAACACTTTGGTGACTGTGAAGCAACCACACTTTGAGATCAGTAGCTGTGGGATATAATTTGTAGTCCTAAATCATGACTTTCTTTTCAGCTGAATACCTGGCTTGGACAGGCCTTGTCACTGTGGCTGAAATTTTTTTTTTTTTTTTAAATAAAAGTACAAAAACATATTAACAAACAGACACCAATTAGCATAAAAAATAGTACAATCACAACTGATCTATAGACAAGGTGACATGGTCCCAACAGTGGTTATTGCTTTATCCATTGATATCTTCGAAGTGTAAATATATGAACCCATATACAGACATGCAAAATTGGTCAGACCATTAATCCTCTCAACAACATAAAAGCACAAAAACCAAACATCCAAAGACAGAAAACAAAACAGGCAAAAAAAAAAAAAAAAAAAAAAAAAACCAATAGTTGCTGCTTTGCATATTGATATCTTCGAAGTGTGTGTTCAGGATAACACATACAGACATACAATATTGAGAAATTTTAAGCCGTGGAATTTTCAGGAATTCTGTAGAGTTATCAGCTTTTTAGCAATCACTATTGGCCTGAGAGTCTTGCTACACACATGTGAAGTTCAGCTCTTGATCAAGGATGACAGTGAATGAGGCCTCACGTGTGACCTGTGACTCTGTGACTCTGTCGCCCATCCAGGCTTTTCTGACTTTGATGTCCTGTGTCACATGCAGTTGCGATAGATGTGAGCTTGTATGTCTGCCGTGCAGAGTCAGACTGCTGTGCCTGGTGCAGAAGTCCTACAGCAGAGAAAGCAGGAAGATTATCGACAGGGTGTGGCATCCGCGTGCGTACTCCTTCTTCAAAGTATCACAGTCCTAGGTTGCCTGCTGTCCAATGTTTGAAAATTTGTTTTGTGCATTTCTACCAGTTTCACAGTTGCTTATAGGATAAAGTAAATATAGGACCATTTATTCTGACAGGATTAGAACTGGTAGCTCAGAAAAATGGGAGTATATTAAAAATCATATAACATACATATAAACACATATACATGAGAAGATATATATTTATAAACACATATATCCATCTATATATATAGCTTAAAATAAATATATAGTTGCACATATATACAAGAAAAATAAAATGTAAAGGAAATTGCAGATTTGTTTACTTGACAGATACATCTCAAAAGTTTGTTTCCCACCCCAATTACCATTTTTTGGCAACATATTTCATAATAATTAGGAAATGTGAGAATAACAAAGAAGATATGATTTTCCTTGCATCTTGATAAAGTAATACAGCAGGGCAAAAGTCTATCTTGCAAACTCACAAAAGAGACATGCCAATGATAAATTTTAAATTTTCACACAGTTGGCAGTAGATATAATTAAACCTGGCATTAGGCCAAGACTAGTAATAAGAAATTCTAAGGCTAAATTTAAAATAATGTGTGTGCGGATAAGTAAAGAGCATTCTAATGTTGTTTAGCGTATATTTCTATGAACTTAGGCTTCAGATGTTGAATAGACAATTACGAAAAATGCATATAAATGAACACACCATTAGATAAGTTTAGATTTAGAGAATAAATGCAATTATAATATTATCTTTTAGAGCTGAAGGTGAGAATTAAATAAAGTAAATTAATAAGTTAAGTAAATAATAAATTAAGTAAATTAATAAATTAAATAAATTAAGTAAATTATTGTAATGAAATGAAATCTCCTCATTGACACTAATTATATGTGATTTTCCAGGGGCTATAGAAGCAGGGGCATATCAGAGAGGACTGAATTTTTTTCCCTTAGTGTCTATGCATGAACAAATAAGTAATCAAAGGGAGGATGAAACATGTCATTTTCCCCAGAGATTCCTATGAGATATATTAAGAGCAGAGAGGCAGGTTGTGTAAAGTCTCAAAAGAAATAATGGCAGTTGAATTACACATTAAGAACTGAACAGATTTAGAAGGTTAAAGTCAGAAAGGATATTTCAGTATTAGTGATAATATGAAAAACTATGAAACCAAGAGGCATTGTTGTTCTGGGAATTCTAAACAAATGACATAAATAACTGGAAAATTGTAGGAGATTGGATTGAAACACTGTGGTTATACTGAAAGGGTCTTGTATTCCTGCTAGAGTTTAAAGTTAATTCATTAGGGAGGTGTGGCCCAATATCAAAGGGGTCTGACGTGCTCAGATTCTTTTTTGCCTCCCTTGCCAAATAATACTAATTCATTGGATTATTCAGAAAATTTCAATTAAACAATAACTGAGTGTCAGACATTGTTTTTAAAAACAAGACATAGAATATGAACCAATCCAGTCATTGTCTCTGTCCTTTGGGAAATTACCCTGTCAAGCAGAAGAGATAGAGAGTTACAATATAGAGTAATGTGATCACTGCTAAGAAAAGGGAAGATTAGAATTTTTTTAGAGATAGCTAAGAAAACCTGATTATGATGACGAGGGAGGACGTAGGTTGGGGAAACCCTGTTTAAAAAGGCGATGTCATGTTTGAGAGCCGAAAGTAGTAGTGAGCTAAGCAAGTTGGGATCATTAAGTAGAGTGGGCAACTGGGTGGCAGAGAGCTGGGGCCGCAGGAGCTTGTGACAAGGCCCTCGAGCTCGTCAGAGGTGCTGCAGCTTTTGGAAGTGATTTGTGAGAGCAGAGGTAAAATATTAGGAAGTTTTTTATGTTATTATTATCAGCTATAGAAGATGGTTAGGCATGATGAGACTAATCATATTTAACATTTAGAAATAGCAAATCAAGCAGGAAGACTTGTTAGGATATAATTTGAAAGATCCCAAGAGATGATGGTGGCCATGCTACGGTAGTAGCAGAGAGGAGACAAACTCAAGGGAGACCTGGAAATTAGAATTAAGGGTTCCCAGAATTACAGCAGGAGCATGAGGTTGCTGCATACAGAGAATGGCAAGGCCTTGTCAGTGGTGAGTGTCCTCCTGGGCTGTTACTGATGTTAGTGACCATGAGGATTAGGGTTTCACAGCTGAGTCACATAGGAAGAAAAGGAAGAAAACAAATTTAGCATTGCACTGAGGTTGTGATTCTTACAGAATATCCCATTAGTGATCAGTAGGCAGTTGTTTAAACTACTGGTGAGAATTTGGCCAGACACACACACATGTGCAGACATTCTTGAGAACTATCTGCATGTGCATGTTATGAAAAATGAGAGCCAAGCATTTATTTATTTTATTTTTTAGTTTACCCAGGCCGTAGGTGAAACTCACTTACCTTAACCTCCAAACTTCAGACAGTTCTGCTAACTTCTGCACTACTTCTTTCTCACTGGTAATAAACAAAACTTTAGTATGTACCCAGTGATCTGAAGAGTCAAAATACGTTGTAAATCCATACATATTCATGTTATCTGTGACAAGTAAAGTGTTGGTTTTAAACACATAGTAACAATCCGATCCACGGCTAGCAAAGTAGCAATGCAATTTCACTATGATGAAAGTAGTTCTGGTTATTTAAGAATTGGTATCTTCTATTCAAGCTACTATCATGAAGATCTTTATTAAATATCTCAGAAAAAGAAAATGGATTTATTATAAGGGAAATATATCAGCACATACCAATACGGTTGTTCATGGTTTTCCCATTTTGTTTTTTATTTTATGGAAAAAAACAATACAAAATTTCCTAAAAAAACAATAGGAGAATACACAGGATAGCTAACATGGTGGTACTACTGACTTTTGTTGCTCTATTGAAAGGAACAGTTAATGTTTAAGTGTAGGATCAATCTTACATGTCTGTATCTATTTATTTGAGTATCCAAATTGAAGATATCAATATGTAATACAATAACCATTGTTAATTTCCTATCACCTTGTCTGAGATTCTGTATTGCTTATATTGTTTTTGTGTTGTTTTCTACATGTATGTGTTTGTTAAGATGTTTTCGTTCTTATGTCTTTAAAATAAAAAATGAAAATAAAGAAACTAGTAATATAGAAAGAACAATAGGAGAATAACAGTATTTAACACATTGCATATTGTTATCTTTAAAGTAGCTACTCAGAGTATAAGATATGCATAAAAATTATCCAAGCAACATTAGGACAAACCTTTCCTTCCAATGAACTAAGAGACACTAGTAGTAAAACTAACTGCATTTTTTTCTTATCTCTTTCTTCCTTTCACTTTTCACCCAGCCTAGTTCCTTTTTCCTCTTGAACAATTCTTTCCCATTTCACATGATCTGTTCTACATTTTAGATCTTACTTACTCTTCCAGTTTCTCACACCAGGGGGACAATACAATGTTTACACATGTGAGTCTGATGCATTTCACTTATGAGTGTCATCTCAAGTTACATCCATTTACCTATAAATGTCTCAAGTTTATCCTTCTTTATGGCTGAGTAGTATTCCATTGTTTGGTAAGGGAAAATCACAGAATAGTAAATTTTAGACATTTTATAGCAAAAGTTAAAAATAAATTAATAGCCTATGACAATGCTCCTGCTGACTGTCTCATAGTTACACTTCTGGGCTCAGTTAAGCTTGGCGTCTGTGTCCAGCTGCTTCTTTCACATAGCTAGCCAGGTCGGTTAGACCACACCAAGCTTCACTGTCTGTGTTTTTCAACTTAAGATGTGTACATATGTAGCTTTGTTCCAACTTACTTCAAAGACTCTAAACTTTGTGCCCAGAACACATTGGCCCAGTCAAGGATACTTTTAACTCCACCTATGCTTCTCAGGCTCCCTCCCCCCCAAATGTTCCTGTCTAATGATAAACAGTTCCTATTAAGTAAACCTGTTTCAAACAACTCTGTCTGATAATATGTGACATAATTTTTGTATTCTACATAACAATCATGTAATGAGCTGATATCAGCTTTGTGCTTCCTGCTTGTAAACTGTATTTAAACTGAACTCAAACCTCACTCTGGGCTGATGATTTGGAACTGATTCCCATCAGCCTGTTTGCATAATAAAAGTTGCCTTCTAGCGTAATAAAAGTTGCCTTCTAACTCTTTGGTGCAAAGAGTTTTCCATTTGGTTTGATATTGGTTTTTATGCAGTGGTATAAAAAGGCCACATCTTTTTTATTGCTTCCCCAGTTGTGGGCATTTGGGTCATCTCCAAGATGTGTCTCTGTACTGCTGTAAAGATGGGTGCACAAATACTGATGTTGTAGATGTTTTTAATTATCCTGGGAAAATACCCAGAGGGGGAATAGCTGGGTGAAATATGAATTTTAATTCTATTTTTTGAGGAATCTCCACACTGATTTCCACAGTGGTTGCACCTGTCTACACTCCCACTAACAGTGGAGAAGGGTTCTTTTTTCCTCCAAAGCCCCTCCAGCATTTGTTATTAGTGGATTTCTTGATGATAGTTATTCTTTCTAGAGTGAGATGGAGTCTCAGTGTTGTTTTAATTTATAGCTCTCAGATGACCAGTGATATTGAACATTTTTCCATATATTTATTTGTCAGGTATATTTCTTTATCTGATAAGTGTGTATTCATCTCAGTTGCCCATTTTTGGCTTAGGGCTTTGAATTTTGGGCTTCTGATTTTTTCAACTCTATACATTGTGGGTATAAATCTTTTGTCTGAGGGACAATTGACTAAAATTTTTTCCACTCTGTTGGTTGTCTTTTCACTCTGTTGCTGATTTCTTTTGATGTGCAAATGCTTTTTAATAAGATGAGATCCCAGTTTTTCATTCTTTGTAATATTTCCCATGCAGTTTGGGTTTTTGTTCATGAACTCTCTGCCTACATCTATGTGTTCAAGATTTCTACCTACTTTTTCTTCCAGTAGCTTTAGTGTTTCTGTTTTAATATCTAGATCTTTAATCCATTTTGACTTTAGTTTAGTACATGGCAATAGACTTGCATCTAGTTTTAGTCTTTGGCATTTCGAAAGCCAGTTTATTCAGCAACAGTTATTTAAAAAGCTATCTTCCAGCGAACTTGTTTGGCCCCTTTTTCAAAGATAAGTTTGCTGAGTGTGTTTATGTTTGTGGGTGTGTCCGCATCTTCTCATCTCTTCCACTCATCCTTCGGTCTGTTTTATTGCCAGTACCATGCTGATTTTATCATGGTAGCTTTGTAGTACAATTTCATTATTTGGGGGGGGTGTCAGGAACTGAACTCAGAGCCTTGCTCTTGCCAGGCAGGCACTTGTGTAGTAAAATTTCAAATCAAGGATTGCAATGCCCGCTGACTTGCCTTTTTTACCCAGATTTGCATTTACTTTTCTAGGTCTCTTCTGTTTCCAAATGAATTGTAGGGATGTTTTCTCTAGTTCTGTGAGGTATGCTAATGGTATTTTGTTTACGATTGCATTAAATCTGTGTAACAGTTTTGAGAGTATGGCCATTTTAATGCCGTGCTGTTTGAAGAGTGATAAGCACTCCTAAGCAAAACAGTCTCCTTGAACTTTAATTTTACTCACACAAGGTAATATATCCCAATGTTCTATGTTGATTTGGATTTCTGTATTTCCAGGCTTCTCTATATCTTTCAGTTTTTGTGATTCTATTTAACTACTTCTCTAAAGTTTTTACTCATTGGTTGGCATTTTGGAAATAGTACAGACAGATTTCAGTTAGGAAAAGTCATATTCCTTACCAGGAAAATGAAGATAACATTCTGTTTGAGCATTTTTGTAAGCTAGTAAAATAGAGCATACATCAAGTGCTATGTGTAAAGTGTGTGTGTGTGTGTGTGTGTGTGTGTGTGTGTGTTGTAGGCACTTGGCAAATATTTTTGTGTGTTTTCTGTAACCCCCTCCTTTAAAGTTCTTTTTCTTGGAATTTCTGTGAGCTGCTGTTATGAGAAACCCTGATAAAAATATAGTTAAGTATTCTGTGCTTCCCTGTCTTCACTGTCAGGAAAGAGACTCCAAACTTAATATCTTTGCAAATCTATCCACTAACATTTTATATGATTAACTCACTCTCTGTTGATGCAGGAAGACCGCAATAGAACAAATAGCCTGAATGTATATACAATTACTCTGCTTTTATGTTGAATTTAATAGGTACTGATGTCAATGGTAACCAGATTTTACAGTTTAAAAAATGGAAAAACTGTCAAAATGACCTCATGGCTCAGATTAGGTGGCATTTATTATTTTTGATATACAAAGATTAATAGCAAATATATTCTATTTCATAAGTGTGAATGTTAATATGAAAAACTATCCTGCTTTATGAATAATTTTGCGTCAATTGCTTCTAAATTAGATCCATATTTCCCTTGTGAATTCTTAATTAGTATCTTTGCTCTCATTTAATTTAAATTTAACATTTTTGTTTTCTTTGTACAAATTCTATTTTTGCCCAACTCTAAAATGCAATCTTTAAAGGGATGTTTTTCAAAGGGTCCAGATGGTACCAATAATTATTTATTATCTTTAGCTTCTACCATTATCTGCCATCCAATCTGTGGTGTTATAAATCTTGTTCAGTGCTCACAGTAGCTATAGCAATTCAGTGAAAAAATGCTGTGTAATAAGAAGTTCAGAGGAACTGCACCTTATAGAGGTAGAACTACTTTGAAAGCTTTAATTAAAAGTCTGATGATTGCTGGCTTCATATCACGGTTTTATGAGTAGCTGCACATGACTCTAATCTTTTATTCATCTTTAAATCACTGAATAATACTCACGTATATTTTCATAATACTTGTCACAGTGTGAACTGAACTTTTATCTTTCGCCAGTGTCAAACTCAGAGAGGTCACTGGGAAGATTTTTTTTTCCCGACTTAATAACTAAGACCCTTCAGCTGAGAATATTAAGGAGTTCTTTTTGTTGAAGGCAGTTGGCAAAAACTCTCAAAAAACTGTCATATCCAAAGACAAGAAATATTTATTTAATTATCATTTTTTCCCCTTTTTGGGGGACTGTGAATCAAACTCAGGACCTTGCACCTGTCAGGCAGGTGCTTGTGCCACTGAGCTCTATGCCCGGCTTTATTATGTTACTCTGAGAATAAACACATCATAAATTCTTGAAACATGCCAAATTGTTTCCACTCTCTAGGAGGCTTTCAAACTCTTATGTGACCAGGAAACTTATCCATGAGACTTTTCCTTACAAACAGAATTAAATATGCTATTTGATTGCTTTGTATCACTTTAAACTTATGTGTGACACAACACTTATTGCATTTTCTTTTCTTTTTATTTCTTGTTTTCAAATGTTTTAGTCACATGTTTGCAGCACGCAGCGACTGCATTCCTCATGCATAGTTAGCACGTGTGTGCAGCGTGTCTAATTCTTCTTTCATCCGCCCCCTTTCCTTTCCTTTCTCTCCCTCTCTTCATCTCCTGGTCTCCTTTCCATTTATAAAATATTTCCCCCTTTTTTCTAGCATCTGCCTTTCATTTTGCTCTCTGTTTATGAGCTTCTCATAGAAGAGAAGTCATGCGGCACTGAAACTGATGTGCCTGCTTTATGGGACTTAACATTACAGCCTCGGGGTGCATTCATGTTCCTCAACTGGAACCTATCTGCATGTTTTCATTTGACTCTTTAGATGATCTATGTGGTGTTCTTATGTTTCCATCCTTGATATTATTTACTCTAGTGTTTTAAAACATGTTTGAGATGGCTAAATTAAAGCCTTTGCAATAGCGAATTCATTGTTGGTCTTTGCAAACCACAATTTCCACAGAATTGCATGAAAATTGACTGCTTTTTCCTCTTAATGGATGTGAGATATTTACAGAAGAAAACTACATGAAAATCCTGGAGTTGAAAAGTAAAAAATAATTAAAATTAAATGTCTGTAGAAGGGCTTACCAGCAGATGTGACATGGGAAAGAAAGAATCAATGCATTTGTAGATGGTCAATTAAAAATGTGCAGTTGGAAGAACAGAGGGAAGAAAGAACAAAGAAAAATGAACAAAGCCTCAGGATATCACAAGGTTATCAAAATATGTATATTGTAAATTCCACAATTAGTGATGAACAAGAGAAAGGGCTAGATTATCTGAGGTAATAATGTAAAAAATCGATGGAAGTTTAATTTAACTAGGATAAATTTGAAATTATGCAAACCTAGAAAATCATGAATAATCCAAGGCAAAAACAGAGATAATCTTGGAAATGCAACAAGCAACTCCTCAAAGGGATTCTCAATAAGGTTGAGAGCTAATTTCTGATTAAAAGTAATTGAGGGTAGAAGGTGTGGGAATGCATATCTTAAGGATGAAAAATTGAAAGCTTCTTAAGGAAGAATGCTATAAAAATAGTGAATGTAAAAGGACTAAAATAAGAGAAAGCATATTCTCTAATCAAAAACATAAAGAACATGTAAAACTCATAAGTATATGGAGAATAAATAATATTCTTTTATGTGGCCATCTGGCAAAGAAAAAAATTAAAAATTAAGGTAAATGAAAATTAAAGCACTCCAAAACTTATGAGATGCAGCTAAAATAGTTCTGAGAGGCAAATTTGTAGCACTAAATACATATGTTTAAAAAAAGAAAAATGTGAATTTTAACAAATCATAAAAACCAGGAAATGACATCACTAGAAAGCAGCAGACCAATAGCAGTTGTAAATGTAGGTAAAAAGGTCGGCAAAAACACTCTAGCAAACTTTACCCAGTAAACAACTACCCACGGTAGGCACGCAGCAGCTCCTCAGTGATGTCTGCATGCTAAGCCCTGGAACATTCCAGTATGTTAGGCTACACTGGAAAGAGAAATTAAGGCATCAGTGAAATTAATGGTGCTAGTTAAGCCATTTTATAATTGTAAAAGAGCAACAATATTCTCAGTTATTCAGGTAAGCCTAAAGAACAGTGACTGAGCTGGGAAGAGAGGAGGAATAAATGGAGGATGAGGAGGGGAGGGTGTCCAAATGACAGGAAGTAGAAGCAGAGGTAAAGAGACTTCTGACATGTTCCACTGGTGAAACTCTTTGATATCATGGATGTATGGGAATGAACTGGAAATTATTTTGTCTGTATTATGTGATGTGCCTGTTCCTGTGTCTCAATTTCTCAGTCAAGTCAATTATTTACCTGTCTTGAGACTGATATTTTGGAGAGCAAAGGAATAACACAGGAGAAAATGAGGCATTGTAACCGGGCGAAGCACTGGCTGTGAAAACGTGGATGACATCACACGCGAAGACTTCAGTGGAAGTACAAATGGACCTGGAGGGGGATGGAGAAAGGCAGATGCACACGTACGTACGTATGCTCACACATATATGTGGAGACGTGTTTCCTATCTTAGAAGATATTTCGGATCTGCTGCCTTATTTGCAACAAGTATGTACTGTAAAGACTGGCTGCTAATGGCTTAGTAGGGAACATAAGCCATGCAGACTTAAGTGGAAATCATTTTCTTTCCTTCTTCAAGTTAGTCCAGACAAGTAATTAAATTCTTAGTTTTATATATGCCAGTCGAAAAAATTTCTAGTGCTTTGTCCATAGCACAGAGGTTTCCAGTCTATTTTTTGTTTCAGTTGTTTATTACAAACTGAAATGGATATTACATAAGCTTTCAAACTTGCTGTCCTGTTTCACCCAGTTTGAGGCCTTCCCCTTGATAGACATAGATCAAAAGCTGAGGTATAGAGTGCACTGAGAGTTTCAGAACCCGGACAGTGTCTCTTGTCCTTTTAGGCAGTGTTTGTAAAAGCCTGTGTATTGTCTGAGTAACTTTTCCTTGGGGAACTTTTGCAATTTGGATACAATATTGTATAACAGGCAGCTGTGAAGAATAAAATGACTTCACATGGTTCATGCTTCAGAACATTGTATTTTTAAAATGATTGCATTATCGGTTTGATACATTTTACTTGTAATTTCTCTGAAACCTTTTTTCTTAGTGGAACTGATGTACAACAGCAAGAGTAGCATTACTCTGAGGATGGATCTTCTTGGCAGCTCGTCAGCTCTCCGCACCCAGCAAGAATCTTCACCTACTTTCATGTGCCTATTGTCCACATTCTTTCCACCTGAACCTCCTTGAATTGACTTTTTCTTTCTCTTCTTACCTATTTTTAATACTATGTATATTAGATCAGCTCAACCGAACTTTGTTTTCTGTGTAGTGCTGTGATAGTAGACTGAATCCTGGGTCTCCCCATCGAATGGTGGGGTTTATGCAGATATTTATTCTCTCTTGGCCTCAATTTTCTTATCCCTAACATAAGTTGTTAAGAGTACATATGTCTTAGAGTTATGATGATTGCATAGGTTAACAACGTGCTTAAGTGAGAGTCTCTGTTGTTATCAGTTATATTTTGCACTAAAAGTCCAAGAGTACCATTCATTTAAAGCACCCTGTGTGTGGTGTACCTGAAATTGTGCCTTAACAACCATAAGTAGCTACCTCACTTAGACTAGTCCTGGGGACACGAAAGTGGCTCTAAGTACTTAAAAGTATCAACTGTAGTTGTGGTGCTTTGTTGCATGTGGGTAAAAAGTCTACATCCTCGGATCATCTATTTACCACTCACTTCCTCATTCCCTTCCTTATTACGTGGTGGACTTGTTAGCTCCTGCTCATCTCCTACATTTAGTTACTAACCACTGTCAACTCATGGTTGCTTATACTGTATATAACATTCATGGGAAATTATAAATTTTACTGAAGAATATGGAGAAAAATTAGAAAGATAAATAGGTAAGCAAGTGTAAAAGTTATATAAAAGTGATTCTCTTTGAAAATGGAGGGCAAAATAAATTTCAGTGCTCAGTGCTCAATTCTAATTTTTTAAGATGGAGAAAATGATTTTCTTTTATATCCTGTATAACATGACTTTTTAAAATTCTTAGCAAATGTAGCACAAATGTAAACTCACACCTATAAATGTTTTTAAGAGATGATTTCAAATGCTGGAAGTTAAAATTTGAAGTCCACTTATAAACCAGTGAAACGTATGTGAAATTTATTGCTGCTGTGGTGGAAAAGTTCAGTACTAGAATATTTTGAGTCCAATAGTCATATTCTAATCAGTAGTGTAGGAAAAGGGCATCTAAAAATTATATGAAAAATGTAATATCTCAATAAAGGAAGAGACCTCATTAGATCCAGAATAAACATACAACTTTAGTGTGTGAAAGCATATTCATATTTATAATCTCAAATTAAGTATCAATAGTTTATTATCAAGATCAAAGAATTCCTGGTCAACTCAAGGAATAGTAGTCGTAAATCACTGGAAATTCTATGAGATGGTGTAAAGCAGTTACCAAAAGATACTCATTTAATTATCTGTTTTCACTGTTAAACTACATTTCTTAAAAGAACTAGGCCATATCAGTACATCATCAGCTTCTCCTGGACTCATTGGAGGGGATATTTTAGTGTTTATTTCTAAAATTACCACTAGTTAAGCTATTGTTTGCTACATTTTCAAAAGACATTCCTAAATTTCTAGTTTAATTATTATAGCAAAAACTAAAAATTGATTAGTTTACCTTTATTCAGGGGAAGAAATTTGTCCAGGCTTTCCTCATCATGTCTTTCTACTTTACCTATGCAGCTCCTAGAATTGGAGGGTTTGGGCATGATTTGTTATTGAAATAATACCACAAGAATTGTTATTGAAATAATACCACATGATTTGTTATTGAAATAATACCATAAAAATCTTACACTTCAAGAATTGCTGTCTGGATGTCCATTTATTTTTTATCAGTCTTTCAGCAATTATTTGTACCTATATCAACATATTTAATTGGTTTTAATGCTTAATAGTAATTCTTTCTTATTTCAAAGTTTTTTCCATTTCTGATTTTAATTTCTATCAGTTTGAATATAGCCATAAGAAATTTACTTTCCTTTTTCTGTCTTTCTGTTTCTTTCTTTGTTTTTTGAGACAAGGTCTTGTTATGTGGATCAGGCTGGTCTTGAACTCACTATGTAGTCCAGGCTAGCCTTGGGCTCACAGCAATCTTCCTGACTCAGCCTTCCAAGTGCTGAGATTAAAGTCATGCACCACTAGGCCCAGTATTTTCTTAAGAGATATATAATAATATTATTTTTAGTGATTTAAATAGTCATAAGTGTCATATTTCCCCATATTCATAACAACTCCATAGATGAAACTGTTTTATTACATGATTCCCTTAAAAATTGGAGTGCTCTGTTTTCTTTCGATATGCTGGGTATTTTCTCAGATATGTGAGTTTTTTTTCCCCTGTTTGAACGCTTTATGATTATTTCCTCTACTATCTGTATCTATCAGTGCTTGCTAGAGAAACAGGTTGAATGGAGGTTACACAAATGTGTAAGGATTTACAAACTAGGCTTACAAAGGGTCAGGTGTGGGGGCGTGTGACAGCACTGCCAGCATGCTGGAGACATGAAGGATCCAGCTGAAGCCTTGGGGCTCACGGTATTGTCCCCCACGAATCCGTATCAGGAGGTGGAGGGCCTGCGATGGAAGGCTGGAAGGTCTGCCATGGAGGCAGAAAAGCCTGTCTTAGGAACCTGGAGTCGAGGTCCAAGCTGAAGGTGAAGACGGAGTAAAGGGACCCACTCTTCCTGCTTTCTCTTTTATCCCACTCAGGCAGCAAGCTGAACAGTTGGTGCCGCTCACACCCAGAGTGGGTCTTCTGCCCCTGATAAATCCCTTCAGCCACACACAGCTACGCTAATCCAGTTTAATTCGGCGTCTTTTACTCAAGTTGACACAATCAGTTAACTATCAGACTACCTTTGCTATTCTAAGCATTATTGAGAAAAGCAAACAAAATTTTAAAAAGAAACACTTTTTCTTAGATTGGAAGGCTCTAAATGAAAAAGTACAGAAATAAGGGCAGCAGGATATATTTACAATGAGAGAAGAAAAGAATTGAAGAGAGGCCCCCACACATGCCCAGAATCGAATGTATACTGATACTTATTAATGATAAAAGTTAGAATGCAGAGCGGTACAAAAGGAATTATCTTTCCAAGAAAAATGCTGAGATAATTGGATATTCACATGGAAGAGAATGAAACTCGATTTCTATCTCCCTCTCTGTGTAAAAATCAATTTCAACTGTTAAAGGCAAAACAAGACTTTTTGGATGATGAATGAACATATTTCCGTGACCTTACAGCAGCAAACAGATTTGTCACACAAAACAAACCACAAAACGAAGAAGATTAATAAATTTAACTGTATTATAATTTAGAACTTGTGATACTAAATGACACAAGTAAAAAGGCAAAGCTCATAGTGTGGGGAAGTATTTGGAGTGTATGCAATGGTGAAAGGACTTTTACCCAGAATTTCTGTAGATCAACGAAAAGAACACTGATAGTATGACTATAGCTAGAAGAGTGAGAAACATGCACAAGAGAATATCCAAATAGCCAAATGAAAATGTGCTCGGCCTCCGTGACAACCAGGGAAATACAGGTTGAAATCACGTGTGGTAACAGTAGACACCGATGAGAGTAACAAAAATGCAGAAAGACCAATAATAAGTGTCGGCAAAGATGGGAACAGTGGGGCTTGTGATGAACAGGGAAGGTGCCAAGTAATTAAAAGCTATTTGGGGAAGAGTTTGACATTACCACCAGATATTCTATTTTTGGGGATGTAATCACGAGAGGTGCATGAACGAAAACACTCATAACAAGAGATAAATTATTCATAATAACTTCCAAATTATAAACAAGCCTTATGTGCTTTAGTAGTAGAATTATTAAATAAACTATGGCATTCTTAAATAATGATATTACAGATGCACACAATGATGTACACGATGATATGTATGAATCCTAACGATGACTTTCAAAAAATTAGAAGAAAAAACTCAACCATAATACAGGCTGGCATTTAATCCTTAAGCTTACAGTGAAAACTTTAACTACTTACATTATAAGAAATAAGGAGTTGGCCAACATGACACTCAAAGAGAGTAGTTTTTGAGGAAGGACGGCTTTGGTGAGTGGGAAGATGTGTGCTGAGGGTTACCGTGAGGCTACGTATACCTGTGCCTTTTTAGCCTGGCTGTTGGGTTTCATGTTGGCAATTATGATAACGTACTGACATGACTATACTTTCTGCACTTTTATATGTGCTCCATTTCAATATAAAACGTTTCAATAGTTATTTATTTATTCAATAGTTATTTATTTCAATATTTATTTTGTTTCCTAAAGGATACTATGCCAAAAGTTAAATCTCCTCAAATGGTGGATATATTTATTCATAGATTTATAACAAATGAATCTGTAATCCTATACTAGCTTAAACTAACTAATAAATATTAACACACATTACTTTTAAAATCCACCTATCTTGAGATTGAGATTTCCTTGGTGCTTTTTCTGCATAGGATCTGATGCAGAATATTATTTTTTTGTCATTATCTCCTTAGGCTTTTCTTAACTGTGACCAATTCTTACACTTTTTTGATTACATTGACAGTTCTGAGAAGCATTGATCAGATGTTCTATGAACTATGCCTCAAGTGAGATGTAGCTTGTGGTCTTACAATTATTCTGGGATTATGAAATTTGAGAAAGAAAATCAGATAGCTAAAGTTCCATTTCATTACATTGTATTCAGAGTACATACTATCAGCATAGCTTAGCACTGTATGTATTGACCTTGGTCACCTAGTGGGAGTAGATTTTATCAGATTTTTCTGCTCTAAAGTCAATATGCTTTCATCTTTTCTACTTCATAGTCTTTGGAAGGAGTCCTGGTACACACCCCAAACCTCAGGAATGGAAATTTCAAACTCCGCCACATTGGGTGGTGGTCTCATCTTCAGTGTGACAGACTGATCCTTTTCTCTAGTTGTTCCACCCACATCTGTTTCCTTTGATATTGGCAAACCTCTACTAGAATTATTCTTCCTACTCTTTTTCAACTAGAAAAATTTTTCTACTATTTTTTTCAAGATGAAGTGCAAATAAATGTAACTTCATTTGTGAACATTTCTGAAGCTTTGTCAAATATTTAGTACTTTGCTGCATTTTGATCTGAACTTTGGCTATACAGTATTTTTAGCACTTGTTAAGTTTTATTGCAGTTATGGCTCTACATGGTTGTAGCCCATTTGGCTACGTTTTTACCAACACAGCAGGTCAATCTTATGCTACTACACCATAGCCTGTGTGCCTAGAAGAATAACTGAAAGTAGTTTTTATCAAATTTAAAGCAAACTAACACTAAGGGGTGCTGTGAATGTTCTTGAAACATGAGTATTTCCACCATTGCTGTTTTCTTGTGAAGAAAAATATTGGGTGGGAACCACTTTGCAGAAAGTTATTTTCCTAATTAATCCTGCAGTAGCAGAAGCTATGTATAGTAAACTCTTAATTATCTTCTTCAAAGTCTATTTCCTTCTTCCAGGAAACACAGACATGCTTAATTTAAAACAATGTGCCTTCACCATGTGGTTTCCTGGGGGCTCTGTTTCAGAGAACTCATTACAAATCTCTGCTGGGGTAATTATAAATAGAACATACGGCAACTTCATAGTGTTTTATCAGAGTGGTCAAATACTCTGTGCCAACCTCTGGCCTGGAACCACTAGACTTTGGTCTTCGTTTTTAGTTTTTCACTTGCAGAAATGCCCACAGACTACAATTTCTTATTTTATGAGTCTTCTCATTGTGTTAATTAGGTGACATCTCATTATTCAGTAATTTTCATTTCAATGTACAAAGGAATAATTGTTCTATGGTGAAATTCTGTGGTTTTGTGTGAGCTGGGGTAGGATGCCTAAGTTGTGCCAAGAACTGTTGGTGCTACGTTGAAATGACACCAGGACATCCCTAATTACACACCAAAGCTTTTGGGAAATGGAAAGATGTTTGCGAGAATGGGAGGGCCCTGCTCTTTTACAGCTAAGAGATAAAGGTGGTTATTCTCCCTTCTTTTCTAGGGAAGGATGCAGCGGTGTTCAACTGTGTGGTGAATACTTTGTGCTGCCTGAATAGGGGGCTGGTCTGCCAGGCCTAGACTGAAACCAGAGGAGCACATCGGGTCCCCTACAGGTGATGACTTTTTTCATATGGATTCACTTTGTTTAAGCTGCTTTTCAAATCACCTCATGCTTGGTGCAGTGGCGGGGCAGCACATTATAGAATTCTCAGTGAAGCTCTAGGTCTGTTGTGATTTTCAGTGTGTTTATCTTGAGAAGAACATTTTCCAGGCTGTCTGGGGATAAAATGGTTTTCTGCTGAGCAGAGAATCATTGGCCATTAAGAGGGCATGAGAGGCCTCAGGCAGAGGTGGAATAATCAACGTGCTCTTGTGATGAAATCATTTTTCCATCAGATTTCTGATTGCCAGGAGCCAGCTGGGATGAATTTTTTAAGATATTGAATTTGCAGCTACAAGACAGAATTGAGTTCTGGCTTCTGTACTTCCTGGCTATGTACTTAAGGCCATGTTTCTCAGTGCTTTTGGTACTGTTCCACTAAGAAGATTTTCAAGACTTGTTTGCCTGATTGCTCTTCCTTGGAATTTTAATAATGCCAAACGTAATGTGCATGTTTCTGCTGTGAAGGTCTGTCAGTACAAGGTTAAGAATGAGTAATTTGTTAAGATAAAAGTTTAACCTATTAATTAGAAAGTTTTGGGGGCAACTTGCTTTCCAGGGCCCCTTCTGTCCCTCTCAGACAGAAGCTTTCTTTCTCACAATAAATTCTTCCTACTTTAAAAAATGAATAGATACATAAATTAGAAAGTTTTTAATATATAATCTAACTTTATATTTGTTAACTTTTAATATAATTTACATATATAAATAAAAAGTATCAGGTTGCGTACAAAAATTAGCACTAATCACAGCTATTTATTCACCATAGTTTTGTAGATGAGAAAACATTTCTATAAGGAAGCGACTTTTCATGTAGTAGCGTTTTCCGGACATGTTTCATGATTGTGACATCACTGTGGTAACCAAGACAACTTAGCAGCAGATTGCAGCTTTTTCAGGCAGGGAAGCCATTGTAATTGTCAGGGTGTTTTTCTGCCCCCAGGAACAAATTTTGATCCATTTAGAGGCTCTGCCACCCTCCTGAAGTTGTATAAATGAAGGTAAGGCCATTAATGTCAAGAGCTTTGGATTTTCAATTAATAAAGTGGGGATAATATTATCAAGCTCAGATTCAGTTATGTGAAACTGAGTACTTGATACACTACTTGGTAATATAGCTTGCAAAGCAATATTTTTGATTATTCACCATGGTCAGATATGCTAGTGGGTGCTAGAATAATAGTTGAGTATAACATTAATAGGGTTTGATTGTTACATACAAAAACATATAGTATAAATAGGTAAGAAAACATAGGCAGATTATTTTGATATAATATGGCAAGTAGAGTTGTAGTATTTGGTAAAGAACTGGGATCCTGGGTGAGTTTTCCTCTAAATCAAGGAAACATGGAGATGGCAGGTAGTGTCACTTTAAAGGCTGAAAAGAGAAGGAGGGAGGAAGAGTCCTTCCTGGGGTATGAGGGCAAAACAACCTAAATGAAGAGTGAGCATTTGTACTGGGATCATAAAACTATATGATTAATTCTGTTTGCAGAGACAAATATATAAATATATGAAAGGTAGGCTTAAGGGAACAGTATTCTAGGTGCTGAAGTTGGGCTATAACCAGAAGAGAAGTCACAGATTGAAATACATATTTGTGCATGTGTGTGTGTGTGTGTGTGTGTGTGTTATAGGGCTGGAACTTTATTCTTTCCATCAGTGCTTCTTAATCATCCTCTGGAACATATTTTAACAACAGAAACTGTTGTAATGCTAAGATTGTTGGGCTGGGCCTATAGCTCAGCGGCACAGTGCCTGCCTGGCAAGTGCAAGGGCCTGAATTTTATTCCTGGTACCAAAAAAACAAACAAGCAAACAAACAAAACCTAGATTGTTATTTTATCATTTAACTTAACATTTCATGTGAATTTTAGATTCTACCTCATTATATATTTACCTACTAATAGAATGATAATTTGGAAATTACTTGCTATATAAATTGCTCCCCAAAATATTTGAATAAAATTATGGCCATCGAAGTTGGTCCATTATGCTGTGAGTTTTCCTTAGTACAGCTGTCTCTTTGATAAAAGGTATGTCCTTTAGATTTTCAGGAAATTTAAACAGAGTAGGGAGGAAGTAACATAGTAATATGTCTTCCTGAGGGAGAAAATACAGGTAGCAGAGAAGAGGTTCGGTTTGCCTCAAGTAGAATATTTAGATGGAATTTCACAGACGGAAGAGTGTAAAGGAGCAGGAAGCCACTGCAATGGTTTAACAGGGTGTAGATAAGCCAGGCTCCCAAACTCCCGTGGGAACTAAAAGATACGGGTTTTGTCTTCCACACATTTCAAAGGGATGGCAGCCAGGACCTTCAGAAACACATTTTGAGTTTTAAACCTGGGAAAAAACTTTTAAAAAGATTTATGTGCCAAAGGGGAAAAGGAAGGATTTACAATTACAAGCTCTGAGTGGTACACATCTTAAGAAAATGGAGATGGATGTCAGGAAGATGGACAGTTGGGGAGAAGTCTCTTTAAAATTCAGTAAAGCAGAGAGAAACACTAGGTTCATCTGTCAGTCTGGAAGATTAAATTTTAAAGTTGATCTCCAACAATTTGTGCATAAAATAATAAAAGAAAGAGAGAGAGAGAAGAGAAACTATAAACAAATCTAGATGAATAACAAGTAAATAGAAAAAAGTAGTAATTGCATGAAGATGAGCCCATTTATGTCAATTTTTGTTTTCAAAATATGACTTGGTCAGAAGCAGTGCTGTCTGAAATGCGGTCAAAGTATTTAATCATAACCGGCATGGTATAAAGCAGCACAGCACACATGCTTGTGAATAGTGGTGCTGACAGAAGCAATATGTGAAAGGTTAATCCTTGGCCCTCTGACTTTTCATGATGGAAAGGTCCAGTATAATCAACCTGTCAATTAGCTTGCTACCTCTACCTTACACTGAGAAATGATGTCTTATCAAGTATTCAAGATTGCTTTCTTCTTGCAGACTCTGCAGTAGAAATAATTAGGTGATGGTTATAAGAGAAACTCCAAGTTGTGAACTGAAAATAGCTTCCATCCTTGGCACAAGGCGCTCTTTATAAACGGGTTCATTGACCTGTAATAAAATATCTGAAATAAAAAAGTGGCTGACTCGTGTATGACTTTTGTCCACTGGACAACTGACAACTTCATTTGTCGAACATTTACATGGGTCAGAAATACCTGCATTTTGTGTGTCCGTTATGATAGGCTCATCTAACTGAAGTCTGTCACTAAATTCATAACCCTTTGCCTCCGTGTCTATGACCATCTGAACTATTGGTAATGCATGTGAGTCAGCAGTATCTGGGGGAGATGTAGCGAAATATAACTGTTTGAACTTCTGCTCCCTCGACTGTTGCTCTTCCTTGATGCTCTTGTCATTCTGGTTTGCACATTTTGCTAAGATATCCAAACCAGTTGCTATTTTCTACCCTTCAGATCCAATCATCAAAATAGTGAGCCAGTGTAACTATATTAACTATATCATGGCAGAGGGCAGAGGATTTGCTTTCGTTTTAAGACAAAATTATCTTAAGATAAACCTATGAATGTACATTCCTGACCTGTGGAGAAAAGCAAAATTGTTGTTGGTATTTTTTACACATAGGTAGAAATGTAGAAGCCAAATTAACAGCTGCATACAAATCAGCAGGGGTGTGTTGATTTGCTAAAGTAAAATGTGTGTGCGGAATAATGAAGTTAGGTTCATAGTCTGACTATTTTGTGGTCATCAAGTCCACTGCCATATCCATCCAACTTCTTATTTCTTGAGACAAGGTTTCATCATGCAGTTCAAGCTGGCCTTGAGCTCACTTTGTAGCCCAGGATGGCCTCAAACTCACAGCCATCCTCATGCCTCAGCCTCCCAAATGCTGGGATTACAGACAGGCACCGGCACGCCTGGCCATCCTACTTCTTAATGTGCCAATCATATAAGTTAAGTGAGATGGTCAAATATATCACTATACTTGCATCTTACAAGTTTCTGATGTTGGCAATAATCTCTGAAATTTTCTCAGGAATGTATTATTACTTCTGATTTATTATTTTGCAAGTCTGCAAGTTCCAGGAGCTTCCATTTGATTCTTACTACCATGGAAATTACTCCGTGGCCCAAAAAGACAATTTAGACATTCCACCAGTTTCAAACATGCCTGTTTCAACTGTACTATAGAGATGCATGTCAGGAAGATCAAAAACACACAGAGAGTGGATCTATGTCAGCTCAGTAAGTCATTCAAATCTGAGCAGAGATGCCATTGATCACTTGGTCATCATAGATTCCTACTTTGGCCACTCTCCAGTGGCATTTTGGGGCCCAGTAATTACTGACAATTAACCATAATATCTGGAAAGTCCAGGTGTTTAACGCTTCCACTATCCTGTTGTTATAATGGTGAGAAAGGCTGGGAGGAATAATAACAATTACGTGTTAATAGTATCGTTGCAGAGTGCTTCCGCAAGGAGATGCAGATTTATCTTAATTGGAAGGTCTGTAGTTTTGAACTGGCTTGGATATGTAGAAAAGGGGTGAGAAATTACAACTTAGCATTGTGATGACTTAAGCCACTTTTGGGCCATGAGATTTAAGTGTTTTCTGTCACATGGTTTAAACATGTAGTCTTCCTTGTAGGCTCCCAGTCTGTTTCATTCCTAGGGATGTTGTGGTCAATTAGTCACTGTCAGGGATCCCCAAAGCTCAAAACCTTCAGATTACTGGTAAACCCCTACCACCTTTTACAGCAAATGTTCTCACACTGTGTTCATCAATTAATTGCTCTTCTCTGGCAATACCGTCTTTCTCCTTGAAAGCAAGAGTCCCTTTCATGCGTCACATCCCCAACATTATATCTCGCTCACTGTGCAGTTGAACCATTATTTCCAAGGATGAGGGCTTTCCCTTAGTAATACACTGACCGAGCAAGTGCTCTAATCCAAATGCTTTTGCAGGACCTGCTGTTATGTTTCATTCTCCTTGGCTTAACAGTTCTACGATCAACTCTTATACACGTCCTAGTTGGATGAAGCTATGTAGTGACACCTGGGTGATACTGTTGCAAGGAATCTGTCCCAGTGAGGTAATTACAGTGTGCAAACTAATTTCCTTGGATACAAGAGCCAAACTACTTTCACTGGTGAGGAGCTGCTAACATGCCTCAGTTGCTGAGATGTTTGTTTGCGTGTGAGTGTACTCAGATGTCTTCATTCAGAGTTTGAGAAGTGTATTGTTTTTTTAATCAATACCCTAGTGCTTACATGTGAGAGTTGGGGAAAATATGAATTTAATTGATGCTTTAAAATTTTTTAACCTAAAAATCGATAGTATTTGATTTTTCAGCAATATCAATCCATAGAAGATCTCTGTGGGCGTTTGTTTTGTTTATTTTGAAGATTTCTGCTTCCTTGGAAGCACTTAATTATATTCAGGATATTCTGTCCCCTCCATAACTTTTGCAGTTGTAATTACTGCAGATACATATGAAGCAGCCACTGAGGTATCCAAGTCCCTTACTTAGGCTGGAACTTCACCATGATCAAATACATGACAGCATGGCTAACTGTGATGTACTGTCTGACATGAATTACCAAAACACACTTTGCAGTGATGCTGTCTGAGCACTGTATTTAGCTCTAAGGAAAGAAATATTATATAAATAAAAAAATATACATATATATATATTTTTTAATTTTTATATTTGAATGTCTGTCTTCTGTGACTATTTCTGGTACCAAACTTGTATTGGTCTAGGTTTGATTAGGACAAATGAGACCAATAATTTGGAGAAAGAAAATTCAATATGAAAAAAATATTTACTGGTAAAATTTAGTTGAAAATATAAAAGAAAACTAAGTGTTATAGAGGTAGCAAATTTTAACAGTAGCTACTTCCATTAGGACTGAAAGACAATGATCAAAAAAAGGATAAGAACCCAGCAAGTCTCTCTTAACCTAACTTAGGCTCATATCTTTATGGAGGGGTGTCCGAAACAGAAAACTGCTACCTAACAGTAAAGAAGCCTTCCAGGGGCTGAGGCTGGAGGTCTCAATAACTGTGATGCTTCGTATGACTAGAAGCAGTTTTCTAGAGGTTTCTGGCTGGAGCTGCAAAAGAAAAACATCCAGATGGGGGGTTGGAGAAATTTGCCGGAGAGTACAGGCTCTTACTCTGTGACAGACATTAATGTGAGTGTTACTGGGCCAAACACCAATCTCCTGGTAAAAGAACAAAGATAACACCCTAGCAATCAGGAGGAGAAGTCTTTTCCTTACACAATGATGACTTTACAGTGCTCTTCCATTACCCTGTGTTGGTAAACCCTAACAACCAGTTGATTGATGCAGGAGAAATAATTATCTGACCACATCCAATATCATAAAGCAAAGAGAAGAGGGGTGAATGTGGAGGTGAAATGAACAAATTTTTACTGGCACAAGTAAGATGATCTATCTAGCTTTGGACACTGAGATTCTGGCACCTATGATGCGTTATGGGAATCACTATTAAACCTGTATGCAGAGTAATGATTTCAGGGTTTTTAGTAAAGGTATTGTCCACATAGGAGTGCTTGAGATCTCCAAAGAAAACATATAAAGAGAAATTTAGGAAGCTAAATAATGCAAGAACCAGAGAAAATACCACTGGGTAGGGACTGAGCAGAGGGAATGAGGAAGCCCCCCGAAAGGACACTAGCAGTCAGAGTAGGACAGCCACAGAGGATGGGTTGTGTGCACACTAAAGGGTCAAGGTTCCAGAAAGCGAGGGTGTCACCACTGTCAAATTTAGCAGGAGGAACTAAAGATATGAGTGAAGGCAGTGCATGTTCTTGAAAAGCCGTCTGGAGCAAGACTTGCTGAAGTTTAGTTTGGGGAGATAAATGACAATTTCAAGATGTCCGGTGCAAATGAAAGGGTAGGCATAATAGCACTGTGCAAGTGGCTGTTGGGTGGTCCAGAGATGTTTATAGCTTTGCATAGGGATAACCTGGCAAGATTTAACCTACAGGCATCCTTTGTCTCACATTATGTTCTTCTGAAAAAGATATGACCTCTGAGGTCTGAATGGGACCATGAATTTCCTATTATAATTATCTACCTGAAAACATTTGTTTATGTTACTTACCTTGTGAGTCAATGTCCTTACAGGCATTTTAGAATGCTGACATGTGAGACCCATATTTTGAATAAATGGACAAAAGGAAATTGTTAGGCATTTTTTCAGAATGGAAATTTACAGTATAATGGATTTAATGAATATTGGAACTATAAAGAAATTTTGAAATGACTGACCTGTGTACCCTCTGTGACTTCATTTAATGCTTATGAGGTAAGTACAGCGCTATTAAGCTTAGCAAAGGTAAAGTACTTTCTCAAAATGCACAGCCAGTAGGTGGCAGGAGATGGTCAACACTAAGTTTATTTTCTTCCACTCTGAAGAACGTCGTTACAGGGCGACAATTTCCCTTCTCATCCTGCAACACTCATCAATATGTAGTTTCAAGGGACAATGTAGACCAAAGGGAAGGCACACGGGAATACAAGAAACCAGACTTTAGGAATTGAGCACAATATCATTTCACTGTTTTTCAGTCTAGAAATTTTCCTACCTATTAACAAGTAAATTCTGACTGTAATTTGATATCCTTCTGTCTAAAAATCAATGGTTGTATTGATTTCCATTCTTTAAGCCACTGTTTAGCTTGTGTCTTCTTTTAGGCACTGAAATGACAAGGGCATTAGGAACCAGGCAACTTTAGGTGCTGCTGGACCCCCAGACACCCAAGGTCTCAGTTCTCCTCTTCCCTGTCTGAGGAGTCCAAGTTTTTCAGTGTTACAGCGCACAGAAAACAAAGGGAATAAATATCAAGCTGTAAGAGGGGAAGCAAAAGCTCAAATTGCTTTTATAATTCTTTGTGTGAGGATAGATATGAAGTGAAAATACCTGTTACCAGTTTAGGACTAACTAGTTTCTCTGAGATCCAGCTTGTCCATTTTAGGTACGCAGTGTTTCATATGGCGTGCAGAAACAACCAAGAGTAGCAGTTCACACAGTTTCTACAGAAAAGCAGGTGTGCATTGGTATCAGGAGATTTCCTCTCGCTATCAGTGAGAACTTAAGCAAGTGATGGTCTCTTTAGGCTTGGTTACCACTGGAAATAAAGCTATTTCTAGTTTAAGTATAATGTATGAAATCAATACAGAAATCCATATTAAGTGCCTAGAAACATGCCTGGAATTTAATACTGACAATAATAAATATGATATAGTTCTGATTGTGTCAATATGTTATACAAAATCTCTCAATGACTTTGTGCATGAGAGAAAACTGAAGTTCAGAAGTAGATGTTGAAAAGCATGCACTCATCTAGATCATAATACACACACACACACACACACACACACACACACACACACATACACACACACACAGAGTTTTTCAGTATAACCACCCTGGATTTGTCTTCCTTTCCAGAAGAGCCCCATCTTTGTGTACCTCCGTCACAGTTGCTCTTGCTCTTGTGCCTGCCAGGAAAACCCTTACTTTTCTTGAGATTTTAATAAAATATTACTTTTCCATTAAGGCATATTTGATAAAAAAGATTTTTAAATATGCAAAATAGTAATTTCTTTTTCATAAGTACCTGGGTTCACTATTCAGAAATTCCTCTTAGCTATTGATGTGTAAGCCTTTAACATCATGGAGTAAGTCATCTTGGTTTTGTATGACACAAA
Source organism: Dinomys branickii (assembly GCA_004027595.1). Lineage (NCBI taxonomy): Eukaryota > Metazoa > Chordata > Mammalia > Rodentia > Dinomyidae > Dinomys > Dinomys branickii. The sequence continues at coordinate 34,980 of PVLD010011553.1, forward strand.
AATTGGGATAGTATTTTACAAGCAAAAGTACCACAGAAAAGCAAGCTCCACCTCTTTCTGGACAAAGAACACCCACCTCTGCTTCGCTCGCTCTTCCGTACCGGTTCCACCAAGTTTCTCAGGTGATGACACCTCTACTGCTCATTTGTAACTGGGCAGGGGCTCCTGTGTTGTGTGAATGCAGAACGTGCTGAGAGCTTGGGGATGTGGGAAGTAGACGACTTGAGAAGAGCTCGAGGGAGGAAGAACTGTGAAACCACAACGGGCATCCAAAGTAGGTCCTGTGTTAATTTGATATTAACCATTGTTTCTCAGCTTTCTTCACAAGACAAAATGGATGGTTGTTTTTGCCTTCTAGGTTTCAATTTACTGCAAACAAACACAAACATTTTAATAGTTAAAAACATCAAATTGCAGGTGACAAAAAAGAATCAAATGGGATAAAATGTAAAGCGTTTGTGCACATCCCGGAACTCAATAAAATTAGCTTTACTCCCTCTTTTTGCCTTCGAGGTGCCCAGATACAATTTATCACCCAAAGAATACATTCTCATCTATTTTACAGAGAAGATGTCCATAGGCATGCAGTAATTTTATGAATATAGGTCACTTGATACTTGAAAATAGCCAAATATACAGATGGCAAACTACAATTAATAGTGAATATGGAGTTTATTGCACATAAAATATCTCTTAATGAGTACTTACTAATCTTTTAATAATGTCAGCCACAGAACCAGAGGTGAATAAGATTAAGGTGTAAATGCTGTACTATGTTTTAAACTTCTAAATTCTTGGCTTTCAAGTGACACAAAATCAATTGAAGCCTGACGGCTGTTTGGTAAGCTGTGCAAAGTGAATTTGGGGAATCTGCTGAGAACCTACTGGTAATGTCTTTAAAATAATGGATATGTCTGATGGGTCTGATTTGTTCCCAGCATTGTGAGACAACAGTCTAGCAATCTGGTTAAAAAATAGATTAGGCAAGGTGTCTTGTGACAAGCTAACACCGCTCTGAGGATCTTTTTGTCTCCATGACAAAAATATTAGAATATTATATTGTAAAATTTTTAACTACTAATAAGGTATGTGTTCATATTATAAACAAGCTTATCAACACACCCTGATAATTTTATGAGGCTATGTGCTTTCTGCTGTCACCCATTTGTAATCTATAGCACACTCTGTTAACTCCCCTGTGCTCCCATCGCCCCCCAGGAGGGTGTCTTCTCAATCTGGAGGCTGCACTTGGAATCCTGCTGCAGATCCAATCATAGCTGGACAGTTCCTCCCTTTCTAATCCACCCTGAGTAAAGCAAGGACTATCTTTGCCCTAAATTATTTTAATCAGCTTGTTCCCCACCCAGGAAACCACTGTATCTCCTAATGAGCTTTAAAATCAAACTCTTCAGCATTTGCCTCAAGGCCTTCAACTCCTGTTGTTCATACTGGGTTTGTTCCACAAATTCACACAAAATTAACTTTTGCTCCAAACACACTTACCTTACTACTGTGTTTGAGGTTGCAGGGTCCTAATTCACCTCTCCACCCCACCCACACCTCTACAAATGTACTCTTACATGGAACTCTGTTGTATCCTCATCTGCCTGCAGATATTTTTTTCCAGATTCACATTCTCATTCAGTGTTTCTTATGAACTCCTCTAGATTCTGACAAAGCTCTTCCTTAGTATTTTCTTACCTTTTATTCCTTAAGTATGAGTTTCAAAGGATTGAGAAACCGTACGTACACACACACACACACACACACACACACACACACACATCTGTTGAGAAACAGAACTTCCTTTATTCCAGGCTCTCCATGAAGAAATTTGGACACATATACTTTTAAAAAAATGAATAAAAATTTATAAAGGAAGTTGTTTTTCTTTGTCATTTTATAGATAAGACAATGAGACACAGAGGGTAAACATAACACCATCAAAGTAATTGGCAAGTACTGTTGGAAGTGGATTCTGAGGCAAGCATCTGACTTCAGAGAACAGGCTTCAACATCAAACTCTGAGGTAGTCACAGTGACTTATGTCTGTGCATTTCCGCTACTCAAGTCTTTATGGCTTTGTTCCACTCACCCCTTCATAGTGCACCTCTGACTATTGATTAATTTATGGGAAATCTCCATACTGATTTCTGTAGTGGTTATACTAACGTACACTCTCTCTAACAAGGTAATGGGTTCCTTCCTCTTTCCCACAGCCTTGCCAGCATCTGATATTACTTGATCTCTTGATGATGGACAGTCTTTGTGGATTAAGATGGACTCTCAGGATTGTTTTAATGTGTGTCTTTTTAATAGGCAGAGATGTGCCTATTTCTTGTACATATTGCCCATTTGTACTTCTCCTGAGAAATACCTGTTTGAATTTCCCATTTCTGAATGAGCCTTTTATTTGGGGGACACCATTGTTGTATTGTTTATATATTCTGAATAGTAGTCCTCTGTCCAAGGAGTAGCTGACAATTTTTTTTCTTATTTGGTAGGTTAACTCCTTGTTCTCTTTGTTTCCATATGTGCAAAAGCTTTTTAATTTGTTTTAATCCCATTTGCTGACTCTTGATGCTATTTCTGGTGCATTTAGGATTCTGTTCATATTAAATGGATTAGTTCCACATCGAGATGTATTGTGTCCACAAAGTAGAATCTCAAAACAAATTGCTTCTTAACCTGCTAGCTAGAACTTAAGCAGAGTTGTTTTTCTCTTGAATCAAATTTTGGACAAGGGTTTAATTTTTCACATAGTTTTTATGCAAATTTCAGAAGATCGAAAATTTAGAACTCTGCAAAACTCTGTAGCTGGCATTCTATTGATTAACTTTGTACTATATGCCTGGCACTGTACCAGCCACTAGAGTTAAGCAAGGAATAGAATCATCCTTTGTTGACAGAAACAGCTGTTTCATTGGAGGATAGTATTAACCATTTTTTTTTTCCCGGTACCGGGGATCGAACTCAGGACCTTGCGCTTGCCAGGCAAGCGCTTATGCCACTGAGCTATACCCCCAGCCCCAGGATAGTATTAGCCAAAATATAGTCAATTGCTTATTTCATTAGAATTAAATGATATAAAATATATTTTATTATAATTTTAATTACAATAAATGCAATACAGAGGCAAAGACAAAAATCTGGTGATCATTTCAATAGATACAGAAAAAGCATTTGACGAAGTCCAACACCCATTCATGATAAAAACAGAAATTTGTAATACAAACAGAAAATAGGAATAGGTAGCCTTATCTCAATCTGATAAAAGCCATCTATGACAAACTAATAGCCAACATCATACTAAATGATCAAACACTGAAAGCTTTCACTCTAAAATCAGGAACAAGACAAGGATGTCCACTATCACCACTCCTATTCAATATAGTTTTGGAAACATTAGCCAGAGCAATTAGACAAGAGAAAGAAATAAAAAGAATAATACTGGGAAAGCAAGAAATTAAATTAGCATTAATTGCCAATGACATGGTACTCTACAGAGAAGATGTCAAAATGTCCACTAAAAGACTTCTGGATTTAATAGTCAGATTCAGTGGTGTGGCTGGATACAAAATCAATACTCAAAAATCAGTAGCATTCCTATACATAATAACAATTTCACTGAGAAAAGGACAAAAATGCTTAGGAATCAATCAGATGAAGTAAAGCACATTGAAAACCACAGTGATAGAGAATCTTGGAACTGCATAGTAAGGTAACTTGACACTGGGAAAATCACAGCAGCAACACGTAAGCCTGAGAGGATAATGGGAGTTGGCTAGGTGCAGGAGATGAGGGCACATGGTACCATTTTAGATGGAAAACGGCATTTCATCAGGGCACAAAGTCAGCAGGAGTTGAGGAGCTGAAAAGAAGCCCAAAAGGTTGGACGGCTATAAACCAGCACAGACACGGGGTGGAGGGACTGGAGAGGTAGGAAGGTTCCGGATCGCACAGGGTTTTGGACCATGTTAATGGTCTTCGTGTTCAGTATGTTATAGGCCCCTTTCCATTTCCTTGTTATTCCTCCATGAATTAAACATTTCATCAGTGACTGAAGAGGCTTAAAGTATAATATTTCCCATGCCCTTCGTAGTGTAACGGGAAACAGCCTACGTTTTGTTCAAGCTACACAAATTGAGAGGTAACTGTTGTCTTTTACTCACAGGCATTTAGGTATGTGAGCAGAAGGGCAGCTGGTGGGAGGTGGTAGTACTATGACACCAACAGGGGGACCCCACTCCTCCGTGGAGGGTCGGTAATCATTAAATGAAAAGAATTCTTCCCAGTTTCTTCCCTTTCCATGTTTTATCCAAGTTTCTCATCATCGTGAGGCTGTTGGGTGGTGAGAAGGTGTAGATAGCTACACATAAAGTAGATAGTTGAATAATTAATAACGTCTGTGTGCATGCACATTAACAGAGAAGACAATTTGATAGATTGAGTAAGCAATTCTTCAGTTAGGTAGCTAGCCGTTCTGTCCCACAAAAGAATAGAGCATTTAAAACAATACAGAATCACCCCGCTCATTTCTTATGTTAAGAAGAAATACCTTGTTTGGATCTTTCTCCACCTATCAGCAGGCATGTGCCCGCTTCACCTGCCACTTGAAGCCATGATTAACAACATGCTTAATTGCTTTCCATTCTCCCTCACAGCTGGCGGATGGAGAGCTGGAGAGGTGACTGAGCCACTGTGGTGTTCAGGCTGCAGAGAAATGGGGCCACGGTCTGTGGCTTCCTCTGTGCAGATCCAAACACCCTCAAGACAAAGCAGAATTCCTGAAAATTTATTTTTGCTTCCTCTTTCGTTTCTGCTGCCCTCTCAGTTTTTATGCCGGTACAGCTGGGATTTGAGCCTCTGTCTAAAGGTGATTTGGAGGCTTTCAGCTTGATTCTGTACAGTTCACAGTCGTAACTTAGGACATAGCTTTGGGGATCATTGATATGAACTGCATGCTTTGAGGACAGCACTCACTGGCGTGACTGCTTCTGTCTGCACACAATCAAAACAGGTATTTCTCACTCTTTCTCCAGAGTTTAACATATCCACTTTCAAGCTTAAGAACTACCAGGTTTTTTTGTTCGTTTTGCTTTTGGTACTGGGAATTGAGCTAAGGACCTTGCGCTTGCCAGGCAGGCTCTTGTACTACTGAGCTACATCCTCCACAAGAGACAGTAGCTCTAGTTCTCACTTCTGACAGTGTTCACTTTCACCTTGAGTGTGAGTGCTGTGTCTTCACTAGCTAGTGCTCACTTGCTATTTGGTGCAGTGGCCTCTGGGTTTGAAACAACTGGAGAAGGAATCTCTGCCACAAAGGTGCACAATATCTGAGAGAGGTGGGTTCAGGGGCCAGAAGGCAAGCCACGATGTTCACTGAGAACTCCTGCTGGGGAAGTCTAAGCGAGAGTTTAGCTGCGCAGGTCCTGTTAACCTGAACTGACATAGAACAGACAGTGGGAAATGAAGACCAAAGCGAGGTAGCTTCTAGGGACGGTGTTCGCTGAGCAAAGGTTTTTATTTGGGGAATATTTCATAGCCTCAGTAAACTTGAACAATATTTAGAAAATGGATTTTATGTATTAAGAGCAATTTGAGGTCTTTTATAATTTTAAAAATTAAATGGTTTATTAAAATATTGGTTTGACAAGGCATTTTATGGTGTTTTTAGAAAGAAACGTAGCAGCACAAAGAGCCAGCTCCTTGGACCTCTTCTTTCCTTCCCTCTGCCCTCACCTCCTTCTTTACTTCCTTGACCATATTCTTTTACATTTCTTTATTTTAAAGATTAAAAAATCTAACAAAACAACAGTGAAGACAAAATCAAAACAGCAGAAAAACAACAAAAACAATACATGACCTCAAAACAAAATGATAGAAATTAACAGTGTTTGCTACGTTACATACTGTTATCTTCAGCAAAGTTGCTCAGTCCACCAGATGTAAGAAAATAAGACTGATCAAACAATCAAAGATAGTAACAAGTAATAAAAACATTGCAAATGATGCAGAGCTTCACCACAAAAGAACGTAGGAGTTCAACAATGGTTCTTATACTACATATTGTTATTTCCACATCAGTCATTCTGATTACCAGATTTGAGCATGCAAAATTGGTCAAGAAAAAAGAAAATTTTAACCATTGACTGTTCCTTTGAAATGCATACACAGGATAGCTAGGATAATAGTACTTCTAACGTCTGTTGGTCTACTGAAAGGAGCTGTTAACATGTAATTGTTTGGTCAATCTTACACACCTATATATGGTTATACATGCCACCATTTTGAAGATGACATTATGTAATATAACAACCATTGTTAATATCCTATCATCATGTTTTCAAATTCTTTTACATTTCTGATTTCACTGAAGTTTTCATATATGGCTTTTAAGACATCAATTTATTTTACAAGATTTAGAATAAACAATCTTTGTCTCTTGGATGAACAGAAGCCACTTATGAATTTGTGGACCAAATGGTTTATTTGACCAGTGTTAGTTTTATAGTAAGGGAAGGAGGACTTACAGAGAACCATGAGGTTGCTGATGACTCCATGGGAGGGGGCCGTAGGAGGGTCTCCTGCAGCATGACACGCTTCTCTGCAGGACTGGGAGTCTTGTGTGCACAGGCAGCCAGTTGCCTTGTCCTGTAGGTTGTAGGTCCTCTGGGAAAAGGGTGGACACTAGCTGAACTTCTGTTTCTGGAGGGACTCGGTCATACACGGGTGTTTCAACTGGTGCTCCATCCATTTTGTAAATATTTTCTCAGCACAGTCAGATGATTTTGTAACTTGTCAGTTGATCACTTTGTGAAGATCCCATGTGAGCTTCCTACCTCTATGGCTGCACAGCGCATGATGAGGTGCTTACTATGGTAACCAGCATCTCAGAGCACCTTCTTATGTTTATTCTGTTAAACCCTGTATTCCCCGTATCCCATGAGTTCTTTTTTCTGGATTTTTTGTTTGTTTGTTTTATTGGACAATAACTTATACCAGATCTGTAGAAAGGGGCAATGGGACTTAAATTTTTCAAGGTCTTGCCTGTTGGAAATACTTTTATTCCATTCTCATATTTAATATGTAAAACTTATTATCAGACTCATATTTCCTTTAACTTTTTTGTAGACTTCTTTCTCATCACCCATTTTCCATAAATGTTATATGTTAAGTTTTGATACCTGATCCCTAGGGTGAAAATAAAGGTGATCAAAACAGAACCTGTCACACAAGATCTTTGCAAAGATTTAACAAATGACTCCAAATCCAGCTCTTACATAGTCCACAGCCTATACTAAATTTTAAGAAGTTTTACCTTCTGAAATTCCCTGGGGGGAAATTTTGGGGAATTATTTATTTGAATATTTTCTCTCTCTTCTTGTGAAGTTTTTATTATTTCTGAGCAGAATCTCTGAATTTTATATCTTTTCCATTTTACTTTTTCACTGTGTTTTTTGTCTGACTTTCAAGATATATCCTAAACGCCATCCTGTAGTCCTTCTCTTGAAGTTTTAGTTTTTTCATATCACATTTTGGTTTCTAATCCTGTGTATGTGTCTTATAGCATTCTGTTCTTGGCTCATGGAGGCTGTGTCTTATTTTTCTGAGGAAAATAATAATTCAAACATCTTATTTTGCTCTGAGTTCTTTAAGGTAGAGTCTTTTCTCAACAGTTAAACCTACTTGCTGCCTATGTCCTCTAAATATTGGCTTCACATAGTGGATTGTCTCCTCACAACTTGTTTCCTATTATCTTCAAGGCTTTGGGTAAATACAGCCTTTTTGAAGACATGATCTCTGGTCTCCCTTATAAAGTAAGAATCAGTATCCATTTATTAAAGAATATCGGGGCTGGGGATATAGCTCAGTGGATTAAGTGCTTGCCTGGCAAGCACAAGGTCCTGATCCCTAGTACCGCAAAAAAAAAAAAAAAAAAAAAAAAGAATATCATTGTCTGATTTTTTAATTAAAATTATTAGTACATGCTTCATTGCATAATGTTTACATTTGTTGAGTGGAGTTGGTACATGTGCATAAAAATTATTTATACATATCCTTGTTTGTCTTCTCATCTGTTATTTATTTTCCACCACTTCATACGAGGTCCATGCATGCAGGGACTTTGTTTCTTTTATTTTCAGCTGTATTGCCAATGAGCGCTACACAGTAGTAACTCAGTAAATATTTGTTGAGTGTAAAACAATATAAATACAATAAAAAGTATTTATTGAAGGCAGGTGATACAGCATTATGAGCACAAAATTACTTAATTTCCCTCTAGTACTCATTCTGCTAAACTAGACAATGAATTTCTTCCCTGCGTATTAAATATCTATCAGGCACAAAAGCTACTTCATTTGCTTTCATCGACAAAAACTCAGGCTGATTTTACTTTGCAACTGTAGTTCTCACCTAATAAAAGAACCATGCCGGCATTCCGCGAGGCCTTATGAATATCCCACAGTCCTCCCACATTATTCTTTCCTCCTCCCCTTGCTGTTTCTCCCACTTGCTTAGAAAGGTGGCTGCATAGCAGATAATCTAAACCAGAGCATGGTGGAGAAGGGGACCGTGGTTAGTAATAATCGTACAGCCATAGAACGCACTGGACTGAGACCACAGGCTAGGGTACACTGCTGTACTTTTTAAGCCCAGAAGTAGTTGGAGGGAGGGAGATAATTGCTTAACTCAGTGGGCACAGTTACCACTTGGCTCCAAAGTGTTCAGTGTGGAAGAGCCACACTTGCTGGACTTCTCTCGTGCAGAGGAGCTTTGAGGCCTGCCTGAGCGTTTCTTCCTACCCAGGGACCAGCCCCTAAAGCCTCTGCTGCACATGGTGTCTCCCATGCCTCGCTGCCATGGCTTCTGGTTTAGAATCTGTGTTCTCTGCTTCACCACCAGCTTCTGCTTGCTAGATCTCAGTTCATCACAGGCAAGAGCTCTCTCAGGCTGAGGTAAGGATGGGGTATTCACGGCTGTTTCTGCTGTTTGGTCCACTTTTGACACTCAGATGCAGCCTTCATTTAGACACACCCCTCTTTCACAGCACCACTTCTTTTCCTGCCAGTTCTGACCAGTCTCTTACCTTTGAGGCTTCTGCAGTCATAAGTCAGGTTCAAATTGCATGTAACCAGATGTCCTCTTAATCCCAAGAGCACCTACCAGATGTTGCTGTTTCTCGGACGGTCTGCTCATTAGGATTAGCAGGCCTGCATCTTTCCCCCTCCACTAACTCTGTAAGGAAATCCCTTCTGGAATTCACTTGAGCCTCCCAAAACCTTCTTTACTTATTTTAGGATATGGTTTATTGAGCATCCATGATAATCTTGACCTTTTAAGCCTTCAAACTCTAAGATAATAAGAAAAAGCCATGTGTAAACCCCTACTACAATAATTCTTATCAAAGTGTTTGCACTGGGCATGATAATTGGCATTTGCATGTGATTCCTCATTTAATGTCATTGAAATGGAAGATCCCACCATCTCCATTTTATAGATAAAAGAAGTGAGGCCAAGAAGAATTAATAACAAACAACCATCATATAAATAATGAAAAGCTTGAGTTAGGGTGGATTTATGCCCAGTGTAGCTGCTTTCCTGTATCAATCATGATTCCATCTGGCTAAGTGAGAGGTAGATGAGTGAACAGGAACATCTGCCCACCTTGCTCCTTAGTGCCTTTCAAATCTTACCCCAAGTGGTTTAGTGAATAATAAAATATCAAAGAGTCTTGTCCAGAAGAAGTTCTCATCATGTACATAGTCTGAAGAATATATAGATATGGTGAAATGGGATTTTCCAGAGGAAGTCAGGGGAAAATATTCTCAATGACATTCCAACAGCCATAAAAAATTATCATTTGTTTTAATGATGATATGAACCATCAGTCGTGTAATTATCAGTCCGATAAAGATTACTAACTTAATTCATAGCATCCCTTCATTCTGTCTCTCACTCTCATTTTCCTGCAGGAGCATATAGACATGAACAAAGTACAGCGGCACAGTTTCTGTATATGTGCAGGTACGATAATGATTCTTGCTTTTCAGTTTGCCTGGCTTCAGAGATTAATAAACTGAACTTGCAGGGGTGTCTCGTCACATCCTAGAGGCTCACCCTCAGAGACTGTATCTGGCCCCTCACCCTTCCGTTCTGTTTCCCTGAACTCTGCTTTACGCTTCTGCCATGCAGTGAGCAGCTTTGTCCTACCGTGTCCTTCCACTATGATGCTCCTGCCATGGAGCAGCTGACCGTGGACTAAACCCTTTGGAAACACGAGGCACGAGACTTTTCTCCCAAATTGCGGTTGCCTGGTTTTTTGTCACAGCAGCAGGAAAGCTGACTGCTACAGGAGGGACTGTACCACATGTGAGTACAACAGCAGATCCAAATTTAAGCCACCTCATAAAATTGAACGAATGCTTTAGCCTATATTTATTGCTTTCTTCAAGTCAATTGAAAAGAACTGCATTTTTCCTAAAAGAGATTTTCTTATAGCTATATAGCTTGGCCTTCAAAGTGTTTTGCCATGATATTGGCATCTTCACCTCTGTCAAGGGGTGGGTTTTGATTGAGAACAACTGTAAAAGTCAATGTGTATCTTATATAAAAAATCAACCTCTATAAACCCAGTTTCTAAACTAGGAAAGATGAGGAGCGTGTTCCTGATGGTGCCCTTTGGCTCTTTGCCTGTCCTCTGCTCTAAGGAGCATGGAGTCACGTTGCCGGCCCTCACACTACGGGGGTATCTCCTCGCTCTCCCCAGACAGGCGTCTTTTGTTACCTTTGTCTCTGCCTGCTGGATGACATTCTTCTTTTGTATCTGATGAAACCAGCTATTGTACTTTTCCCAAGAGCGTGTCAATATGTCACTCTCATTGTTCCAGCGAAGGCTGTAAGGGTCTTGTTGTCTATTAGATTGATTTTAAAACCTTGGTGTTTTGTTCTAAAACCTTTCTGTTTTCCCCTCTTAAACATTTTTTTCCTGTATAGGAATTGTATTTTGTTGTCTCTTTTGATATGAAAGTGACTGTATTTGACATTGTTGTCAAAGTGTTTTTCTTAATGTCTCACACTTTATTGTAAATGTCACTGTGATTGTGCAAGTGTGTCATAATATTTGTCACATTCTCACTTTCGATGTTCAGGATTTGTCATATTACTGCCACAGATACAAGTTAACCTTTTATCAAGTCCTCTTAGAAACTTCAGAGAGTAGCAAGAGAATTATTCCTAACATAATTATCTGTCTTATGCCAAAGTGTTCAGTATATATATATATATATATATATATATATATATATATATAAAAGAGACAATAAAACTTTGCTCGAATCCATAGGTCTCTCCAATTTTTTATTTAGTCTGACAGTTTCAAAGGGTCCCTTTCACCAATTGGTGTTTTCAAGTCATGTTAAATATATAGTTCATTATTTCCCCATATTCTCATTTGAATGCTGCGGTTTTCTTGCCCTGGAAGTCTGAATTTCATGCTGTGAATATTCACTGAGGCAAAATTCTTTCCTTATTGCTAATATCTTGTTAAGAAAATATGTCCCTTTGAGATAATATGATTGAAAAATTGTGCTTAGGTGTTAAGATTCTATCAACATTAATTATATATGGAGGTAAAGCAAAATTAAAAGATTTCTTGTTGTTCTAAAGAGTTATCTAAGTAAATTATCAAGAAATAATGGAATAGCTGGGCCTGGTGGCACCTGCCTGTAATCCCAGCACTCGAGAGGCTGAGGCAAGAGGATCATTGTGAGTTAAAGGCCAGCCTGGCCTATGAAGTGAGCAAGGCTAGCATGAACTGCATAGTAGAACAAATAAATGAATAGATAAAAAGGGATAGTGGAATAACCCACCCTAAGAGCAGGATGTCGATTCTGATAACATCCCTATGAGTTATGTTGTCGTAATGGATCAGTGTTTTTGCCTTGAGCTTTTCCCAATCAGATTTAGCATAGTTTGGTTTTGAACGCAGTGCTACTTTTTACTTTTTAGCCTGTTGAAAGTGTCACAAAGGCGGATTGCAGTCCCTCCCCTTGTTGCTGGCTGTATTTATCCAAATTTAACCTCTGAAGCTCTTTCCCTCCTGATCATTTTTATTTCAGCCATTTATTTTTTATACAGCAGACTACAATTTTCAACTTTGTTTCTTAGTGTCAAAAGATATTGCAAGTTCTCAGTTCCAGTCATTTGGTTCGCAGAAAAAGACAGTGAAAATTAGGTTGTGTTGGGGTCACACTTAAGGTGCTAAAGATTCTGTGATTAAAATCCAGTTCTCCTATATTCCATCTCAGATGTGGAGTCTTTCCATCCAGTTACTTAAGGGTGAAAAGTAAGAGGAGAAGCAAAATACGATCACCGAAAGTTACTTCACAGTGTGGGAAACTCCGTGGCTGTGTCAGCGGTCCCAGCTGTGAGGTCCAGTTGCAGTTCAGTGGCAGCGGAAGTTCTTTTCTGTTTTGCTTTAGGAAGAAAATAATGAGCCCAGGCTGCTTCCCTTGTTATTTCAGTAAGTTAAAGCAATCACTTAGTGTTTATTATACTAATTAATTATATCCCTGTTTATTTTGTACAATTATTTGCTCTTCCTTAGTGGGTAGATAATGAATTCCTGTTAGCAGAAGAGGGATAAAACAAAAATTAAAAAAGATCTGAAACCCTGGCTCAGGCTTTGGTGCTTGAGTGGGTGGTGTAAAGCTGGTGTCGGATGCCTTGCACTGGCATGAACTTGTGCTGCCTTTCATCACATGTGGAGCAGCAGTTCTGCTTACTGAATTCCTGAATTATGGATGCTCAGTGTTTGAACTCTCAGTGAACTGCTTGCTCTAATAGGACTCATCTTCATTATAAGTGATATAACAAATAAATTTAACTATGTAATTAGATGTTAGGACTCTTGAAGAGCCACTTACTAGAAGATAAATTTTTGGAAGACAAATACAAGGCTATAAAGACGTAGAGTATATAGAAGATTAGGGCAGTTAAAATCAGAATTTTACAAACAAATGTTAAAGATTCTCTTTTCAGTGAAATAGTATTTTTAAACAAACAACTCATCCACATTTCTCCCTGGCATCTCATTACCCTGTAAATCATACACCTAGTCCAGGTGCCATAGGGTAAATGTTTAGTTATTAAATGACTGGTGCAACAGTGATGGTGAATATTTTAAAACCTTCAGGAGCCTCGCCTCGCAGCAGTTACAACGACTGATTCCAGCAATCACTTTCACAGTGTGGCAGTAGACAAACGAATTGGGGTAAACTTGGTACATTAGCTAGAGCACCATTTTTTATCAAGGCATATATTAAGGAAAATCAGTTAATTTTTTTCTGTGATCTATTTTGTCATTTGGCACACTGCTTATATGAACATCAAAGGCAATTTACCTTAAAAACTCTATACTTCAGTGTTGCTTGGAGTCTGTTATTCAATTATTTCCTGGATTTTGATGCACACATATAACCTGAAGTTTCCTTAAGATTTAAAATCTTTTTGAAATTATAAAGTTTTTGTAAGCAAAATTATTGTGATTTAACTGGAAACTTTTCATAGATTATATATTAAATGGATTAATCATTTAGCTGTAGATATGATATCAGAGCAAGATAGCATGGAAGTGTTAGTAGTGTACATAAGTTCCAGGCGCTTATAGTTTCAAGTTAGAATTAGCCTGGATATCATTATGCATATATTTATGAATTTTATTATAGTCATTTTATAACTTTAGATTCTTTTCCTTTTCTGTATTGTTTTGCTATGTTGATCAACTGGTCTGTGATTTTGAAAAAACAATGTCCTGACTACTGTACTTTACTGTAAGCTTTGCCAACAAATAGAATGGTGTCTCCAAAATTTTCATGCCTTATGTTTTTAATTGATACTAATAATCATATATATTTGCAGAGAGCATTGTGAAGTTTTGATGCATGTATACATATGTAATTATCCTATCATATTTTGCATATGTCTCTTCAAACATTTGTCATTACTTTTGTAATGAGAACATTCACAATCTGCTCTTGGCAGTTATTTTAAAATATAAACTATAATATTGTTAACTGTAGTCACCTTACCATATTGGAGAACACCATGGCATTCTGTCTAACAGTAACTTTGTATCTGTTGACTGATCTACTCCAGCTTGCCTTCTCCCTTTTGCTTACCACTTTCCACCCTCTGCTTAACCTTTCTACTCCTCACTTCAAGGAGGTCAGATATTTCAGATCTCACAAATGACTGAAATCAGACAGTATTTTTCTTTTTGTTTTTGTCTCATTGTACTTGTTCATCCATATTTCTGCAAGTGATAGTTTGTGATCTTTTATTATTGAGTGCCAGGCATTATATATATATATATATATATATATATATATAGTGAGCACTTACATAAAAATGAAAAGATGCATTGCCATTAATATTCCCTCAAAATACTTACCTTTGCTTCAAACACAGTTCTCTCATTGCTTTTGCCACTCTTTAAAGCAGTCCTGGAAATCCTTTCTGAGGACTATCTGGCTCTTTGCCTTGCACTGATTCAGAACATTTCTGGCAGTTTTTGATGAGAACCACCGTGTGTCTTCATGCACCTTGCTCGCTGGGTCTGGCACAGTGGACTCTGGCTCTTCCTTACAAACTCTTTGAACTGATTCAGTGCCTGATGAAAGCCATGAGAGCTCCACTAAGGGTGTGAAAAAGGGATTTTAGAACTGCATCAGAATGTGGCAAGAAAGGCAGGTGTGGTGGCGCACGCCTGTAGTCCCAGAACTCAGGAAGCTGAGGCAGGAGGATCAGTGTAAATTCAAGGCCAGCCTGGGTTACAAAGTGAGTTCAAGGCCAACCTGAACTGCATAGTGAGAACTGTCTCAAAAAAAGTGTTAAGAAGGATAGGATAAACGTGTATGAAACTGGGGTATCTTGTGAGGTATTAATGACAGTATGCTTTCTTACTGTAATGAATTTAAAAACTTAGACATGTACTGTTGTTTCTGATTACAGCTTATCAAACACGTTTTATTTGTTCACTGAAAAAAGGCAAAGAACTTACAAATGTTTCTCAAAATACTGCATGTAGGTGTCCAGCTGGTATATAAGCAAAATGCTCACATTCTCTAATCATCAGCAAATACAACCCAAGGCCGCAATAAGGTAGCATCTCTTCCCGGTTAGATAGCTGTTACAAAAAAGCATAAATAACAAATTTTGTAAAAAAATATGGAGAAAGGGGGGGTCTCTTATGCACTGTTGATATGGATGTAAATTAGTACAAATTATAGAGAAAACAGCATCGAGTTTCCTCACAGCAGTTAAAACTAGAGTTACAGCATGGTCTCACTCCTGTGGGTTTGCGCAGAAGAAACCACAGCAGTGTGCTTGAGAGGCACGCGTTCCCGCGCTCTCTTCACGGCAGAGGGAGTGGAAGCTTGCCCAGTGCGCGTCCGCGGAGGAGCCGGTAAAGAGGATGCAGCACAGAAATGTTCTTAGGGTGTTACAGGGTGTAACTGTTGGGTTTGGAAAAATTCCATAATACAAGCCTCATGTTGGTTTTGTGTGGATTAATATAGAAATGTCTACTTCAGTCTAGCTTGACAGTAGAGTTTCTCAGGTATAATACTAAGAATTGCATTTAAGTGATCTTAATTTTCAAAGCAGTAATTAATGGTATTTTTTGAGTCCTTACTAACTGTCTTGCACTATTATAAATATATTACATGTTATAATGCATTTAAATTTATTTTAATGTAAATCTCTAAGTCTATGTATTAATTACACTTCAACAATGGTTCCTAACATACCTAAGGCCAATATTTTAATTTATTGACTCTTACCTCATTCATTATATGATACATTATTATTTTATTTTAATACTGCAAGAAAAAATACTGTAGCTCAATTGTCCTTATGCTATATATTTCAAAAAGTAAACCAACTCCATAGATAGCAAAATATTAAATAAAAATATATTAAATAAAAATACATTCTATAATAAAAATACATTGAAAATGTAATTTTAAATAAAAATACATTCTATAATTGATGAACTATTGAATGCCTCTTAATTGGGAAAACCAAGATTTGGAGCCCAGACTTTTTCTTTTCAGAGACTATATACTTATTCTCACCACTATATTTTCATTACAGACTTTTCAAATTAAAAGAATTTTCAAATTAAAAAATACACGAGGCCAGCAAATGTGTTAGTTATCGTGTTGTTTGATAGTGTCAATTTAAGTACTGCGAACAATAAGGATGGCAAGAAGTGAGGGTACCATGGAAGTATATGAAAGAATAACTTTTCCTGGTGAATATTATTGAATAATTACTGAATATCAAAAATTGATGTATATGCAATAAATATTTTCATAGCGAATGATTCATTGTGATATGCCAAACAAAATATTTTAAAATGCTTTCCACTTGTCTTTTTATAACATCAATATAAAAAAGAGAAAAAAGTCTTCTTACAGATCTTATATAAACCCAAACTAACAAAAGTTTTTTTGAACATTGTGCTAAATTAATGTTGACATTCTAATAATGACTATCTCTACAGTGACATAGTGTTCATATTTCCATATTTAATAGTTTACATTGGATCACTAGAGATATTTTCCTTGAACCTAAACAAGGAATAATACCTCTGTGACCACTATCTATTTTTATTATTGTTTAAAAGTCAGGGCAAATTAGTGGAGTCATGAAACAGAAGTTACAAACCACAATTGCTGAAAAGAGAAATATACAAATAACTATGTGCAGCATAAAATTCATTAAAAAGTAGCAAAAATATTAGAACTAATGGAAATATATGGAGCGTGTCCAGTATCAGATTAATATATAGAAATTTGTGTAGCAATTATTAAAATTAAATATAATTAAGGTGTATAACTTGATTTGCTTGGTGCATAATATATAATATATATTGTAAAATATTCACAACTAAACTAGCAGTATTTATTTTAGAACAATAGAAACATCCTCATAATTAAGTAATGAGTAACATTAAATAGCCAAAAAAATGTCCTGAAACTCTACACAGGTAAAAATGCTCTTGAAGGACATCCAATCATCTGTGACACTGCAGAGTGACTTGTCTTGGCTGCTACAAAGCCTTAATATTGTAAAAGCATGTGTTTTCTCAAATTATCATTATGGTTCTATATATTTAATATAATTACACTTAAATACCAAGATTTCTTTTCCTTGAATAAAGTAAGGTGATTCTGATATTACATTGAAGAACAAAAAACCGTAGAAAAGAAGAAATTATTAAGGAAAACCAGCACTTTAGATAGCACATCATTCTTCAAAGGTCGAATAAAAAGACGTAGACTAGCATAGGCGGAGACAAACCCAACGATTACAGGTGTGGAGCTTTAAAATCCAGAGAAGTGTTTCAGTGCTCTTGGAAATTTACAATTTACAACCATACAAGAAATAATGGATTGCATAATAATTGCCATGTGAATGAAATGTTATTAGTCTCCTAATTCTCACTTTACAAATAAATAAGATATCAGATAAATAAAATACTTAAGTATGTAGTAGTCTTCCACATGTTACACAGAGTTGTAAGTAAATTATTTTTAATATTCTTATGGTTGACAAAGTTTAAATAAATGAAGAGTATCAATGGTCAGAAAAGAGGGAAATGAGATTATTTAAAAATTAAAATAATTCCTCATGACCAAAGAGAAAAGAAAGTCTGAGAAGACACATTTTCACTTAATATCATAGAGGAAAAGGTGAATTATCTATTAGATTTTTAGAAATGAGAGCTTCAGCCAAATATATATTGGGATGGGATTTAACAGTCACCATAAATAAATTTCATTTTAAACACATCAAAGATGTTTACACTCACAATTAATATAAGAAATAGCAGGTGACGTGTGTCACTGATTTGGCAAGTAATGTAAATTTAGGCAACATACTGAATTAGTCAATATTTGGGAAATTAGGAAATTTTACACATTTCTGGTGAAAGAATGAATTTATGCAGATCTATGGAGAACAATTCAGCATTTTCCCCCAAATTAAACACTGAATCTACCCTTTGAAACAACAGTTTCACTTCTGGCCAGATGTGGTGGCCACACCTGTATTCCCAGGACTCGGGAGGCTGAAGCCAGCAGGAGGATCCTCATGAGTTCAGAGCCAGGCTGGGATACATCGTGATTTCAAAGCCAGCCTGAACTACAGCGTGAGACTTTCTCTCAAAACCAAACCAAAACAAGACAGTTCCACTTCAAGGTATGGATAATTTCACTCACCATGTTTTGTGAATATTGAGAAGCTAGGCATGGAAAAATAAAAATTATAAAATCATATGAGTTGAATAACTGGCTTTACTTACACTAAATCTCTCTTCAAGTTTAGGAATAGGAGACAGTGTAATCCCAAAGGACAGAACTTGAAGTCAAAATGTGGCACTGTACATCATACTCCATACTTCAAACTTCGAACAAAAACTAGTTAGTTAACAGTGGGCTGAGTTACTTTTGAAGTAGTGAGCATATTTTTACTAAAAAGGTTCATTGCAAAACTGAATAAATATGCAATCATAGTTTGTGGAAGGCAGGATAGATACTTGTTCACACCCAAGAGTTCTAGTACAGGGTCCCTGAGGTAAAGAAAAGACTAAGCTCTAGAGAGAAGATGAATCAATTTAGGGAGGGGTTAGGACTTCCCTCAGTGGCCTGGGGTACAGGACTAGTCATTTGGAAACTGAGCTGATGGGAAATGCAAACAATCAAAATCAAGGACTGGGAACTGAGACACAAGGCTCCACAAGTAACTGAAGCAATATTTGGAAATGCTTTCCTACAGCCCATAGTGGAATTTATAGCTCTAAAGGCACAAGACTCTGTAGTCATCACAGAATTTGCAGGAACTATTTAATACCAACAACCACATCTGCAATAAACCAAACTGAGAGGCAAGCAACATGGATATCTGCTTTTACATGTAGTATGGCATCTGCTCCTATACTTAAAATTATTAAGATATTCATGTGAGATGGTTAAAAATATATGCCCCAATTATTAATTGCTTCTAACTACAAGTCTATTTTTGGCTTACGCCCCTCTGTGACAAATTATATAATTTCATGGTAAGCTGATTTTGTGATGCTCAACATCAAATGACCCAAGTGTAAATTATCATCAAGCAATTTATTATGTCACTCAATAAACTGCATGTGCAGAGAAAGGTTCCCAGCATAAAATTTATATTTGAATTTATTTGCTTGTGTAACTTTTTGAAAAAATAAAGAATTGTGGTATAATTTTAACAACTGATAAATTTCTAAGACTTACACCTACATATTCGTCTCTATCCCCAAAGGGTAGGCAATTTCTAGGAATCGTTTTCACAGAAACCCACAATTTTAGTTTACCCTTTAAGATTGTAAAGTGCTTTTTAGACATTCAATTTGTGTTCAAAACTCTATTACTTGTATGAGATGTGAACAATTTTCTAAAGTTTAGTGAGTATAAACATTTTACAGCTTGAGTTAGTTATTTTTATCCTGTTATGTTGAACATTTATGTGATGATTGCCAAAGATGTACAAGGTATTAGGCATCAGAAAGCAAGGTACGAGTAAGAGAGACACGATATTCTTCCCCTCTGAAAGCTAGAGTCGGGCATACACTACAGAAAAACCACTCCCGGGCATGACGTGTGGAATGCAACCAACTCACTGAGGGGTACTGCAAAGGCACGTGAAAGAGATTTTGAGAAATCATTGACTTTCGTATATACAAAACAAATGTGTGCACTTCAGCAGTTCACTGCACTAATGCATGTCTGAAAGCTCACGGCCACCACTTTGAGCACCTCTTGTAACTGTAGAGGCCAAAGGGAATGTGCATTAATCTCATGGTGTTTCAATAAATTGAGTAATAAAATATTTGTACAAATTTTTCTTTTCCTGGTACACATATATTTTGGCAGAATATCTTTCTCATCTCTGTCTCTCTCTCTGTCTCTCTCTGTCTCTCTGTCTCTCTATCTCTATCTGCCTCTATCCCTACATCATCTGTGTCCACAACTATGCCTGTATGTAGGTAGATAGACATATTGACATACATATAGATACATGTGTATCCCTAAGGAAGGGCATCTCACTCGGCTCACAGTTCTGGCGGTGTCGGCCGTGGTTGGCAGACGATGCAGAAATGGTGTGTCGGAAGGGCCTACTGAAAAGGAAAGCAGTTCATAGCACGGCAGCCAGAAAGGAGAGCATGAGGTCCAAGCCCAGGGAGAGATGCTGGTTCAAGTCTCACTCCGTGTGCTCTGCCCCTCACCAGGCCCCGTCTCCCAGCAGCGTGTCTGCTGCAGCCCCCTGTGGCTGGGATGGCCTCTTCACACTGAGCTATTGGGGGGGGGATTCTACATCTAAATCATAACACCCCACCCAGGGCCCACATCCATTTCTTCTCCAGCCTTTTATATAAGATGCATTTAGTCTGTCTCTGAAAGTCACCAGAGTTTCAATAGTTCTAGCATTGCTACAAAGTCCAAGTTCAAAATCTTCAAGGCTCAAGGTAAGCTCTTAGTTGTGTGTCCCTGTAACAATGAAAAAGCAAGTTGAACAGTGGTACATATGGTAAATATTACATTCCAAAAGGGAGGAATAGGGGACAAAAGCAGGACCAAAACCCATGAGGACAAACACTGTGTCTGTCAATCTAGTGCCAGTAATCCAGGTTGAGTGGCGGTGAGACATGGGCTCCACAGGGCTTAGATAGCCCTGGCCCCATGGCATTGCTGGATGCAGTCCACATGGCTTCTTTCTTGGCTTGGCTCCACCTTCAGCTTGTGGCTTTCCTTAGATGTTCTACATGGCTGGTTTCTGCTTCCTGGTGTCTCCATTGCAATTGTAGCCTCATTCTCACAGCTTCACATACTTCCTCTCAGGGAGGGGGCCACTGTCAGGCCTCCCAGGCCTTCTTTTAACATCTGAGTGGAAGCCTTCTCAACCCCGTAACTCTTACATTCTGCATGCCCATGAAACTGACACCCTGTAACTGACACCAAGCTAGACCACCAACCATCCGGAAGCCAGGCCCTTGTGTACCGTGGCTGCTGAGGCTGCTGACTACCTGGTTGGCTGAGCACTGTGGACCAATTCCTGGGCAACAAAGTCCCTAGATGGCCCTTCTGAAGCATGATACCCCGAGACTCCCTTCTCAAAACAAAATCTTTCACTTTTGTGCCTTTGAGCTACAAGGAGTGGGGTCTTACTGATGCCTGAGATTCATTCAAGGCATTTTTCCTATTGTCCTGATGAAAAGTACTTGAGTTCTTTGTAATACAATGTTAATACAATGTTAATCACTTTGCAGACTTTTCTGGCAAATCTGAAAACTTTTCAGATAAGCTTTTTGCCCTTGATTCTCACTACAGATCTTGTTAAAAGCAGAAAGCCATATCCATGCCACAGTCTGAATAGTGGGTTATTTTGAAATTTTCTCCAGCAGATTAATGACTCTGCCTCCCTTAATTTCCATCTCTCTTAAAATCTCAGGACAACAGCAAAATATAGACAGCTTTTCTGGCAAGTGTAACACACATAGGAGTTCTTGTTTCTAACCTCCTGAGCCTGGCCTTCCTTTCTGCATTCTTATCAGCATTCTGGTCTTCTAAGCTCCTACAAGATCTTTCCATGTAGATTATCTTAGCATTCTACAGCTTCTGCCTGGCATCTGTAAACCTTTCTAGACACCTCCTTCAGGCTAGTTCCAGAGGCTTCTAAATCACACAGTCAGGCATATTCACAGCAACAACCCACTTTGAATGCCAAAATCCGTCTGGGTCACTTTCCTTGTCACCGGGACACAAAACTCTACAGCCACAATTTGAAGCAGGAGAGGTTTACAAAGATTCACAATTTTGGAAAGTTTAGTCCATGGCTGGCAGGCTAAACTGCAGAAGGAACATGTTTTATGGGCCTTTCATGGAGGAACGCTGCTCACTTCAGGGTGACCAGAAAAAAGAGTGAAGAGGCTGGTGCGGGAGAAGGAGGAATGTCCTTTCGGCTTCCCCTGCTGACCAGAACCCCCCTCACAGACGAAGTGAGAAGCTGAGAAGGTGGCGTGTTTGATGTAGCACGGTAAGCGGTGGAGCTATGTAGCTTTAACTTGTCTGTATTTTTTATTTCTTTCGCTGATACTCATTGCAGGCCACCCTCATGTCTCACTTACACGATTATAGTAACTTCCTCTCTGGTGTCTTCACTTCATTTTTGTCACTTCCAAGGTATTTTATGTTAACTGAATTCCAGGATTCTGTTCTGTTGTTTCACCCCGTAGGTTTTTCAGGGGAAGGCCATTCAGAGAAGATTCTGAGCCTTCTCTTCTGCATCAGTGTCTGGGCAAACGGGTGTGTAGTCCTGAGATGCAGTGCGAGGGTATCATCTGTTCCCATGTCCCAGAGAATCAGGTATTGAGCTGCCGTTTTGACCTCCATCTGCCTTTCTCCTTATCTCTGTCAGTATTTCTTGACTAAGACTGGGAAAGGCATTATTATAAACTGGCCCCCTTCAAATCTCAGTAGCACATGGTTTAATGTCTGTCACTGCATCTAAAGGATGACTTATTTTTCATTGATATCGGGCATCATGTCAGTGTACTTCGGTGCGGCACTTAGAAGAGTATCAAGTCACTCCACTGGTGATGGTGGAACTGAGTCACTGAATAACGGGATAAAAGAACATTTTCCTTTTGGAAGAAACAAGACTATACCTTTAAAGTAAAGCATAACTTATTCTTCAGGTTGCACAGATATTTTTGGCTCTAACCCAGTTTATTTTTATACCATCCTATAATCAGCACCTTTTGGCTTGTGTTCACATGGTATGTGTCACTTGGCGCTGCCTGTGATGCTGAATAATCACTACTGACTCATAGGTATCACCTCGTTCTCGATTGTCCTGCTACAGTGACCTCTATAAAGACAGAGGCAGCACAATGCGTGAGCAATGCTGCCTACTTAGCATCTTAGCAGTGGACAGTTAGTTTCAGAATTTTGGCATCTCTAGCATTTTTTTTCATCATAATTCATGCCATGGGATCTACTGAGAGCAAGCACATTAACAAGGGCATTTGTAAAATCACTTTCCCAGAAAAGTATGAGATAAAAACTAGAGTTTTTATGTTAGAGGAACTAAATCTGTGCCAGATAACTTTTCCTGGAGAATATTCTGACTTATGAAATTCTAGGTAGTTACATATATATTTTTATTAGCACATTTCAGTGGTACAGGATGAATATATTCATTGTGAGCAGTTAGTACATGCACTCGACACATCCTAATTGTATATTTTTAAGCTTTTTACTTTGGAAAATTTTATCCACATACTAAAGTAGAGACAGCCATGTAACAAAATATACTATTGTTCTGCTGAGGCAGGATTTATTAAAACTATAATTTGAATGATGGAACAAAATCAAAAGGCTGAGAGTGTAGGTTCTGATATTGTATAATCCATCTTAGAATGTGGTACTAACAGAGTCTTAAAGGCTGCAAAATCAGAATTAGAGTTTAAACAATGACTCTGTGATTGTAATATTGCTTATTATCATCTTATTTGTAAGGAAAGAGAACAAGGAAAGACCCAGCAATTGGCATAGATCAGAGGTGGGTCGATAGTGTAGTGAGCTCTACGTGTCTGAGTCTGACCTCAGGTTCAGCATTGTCCTACCAGCCTGGCCCCGCCCCTTGGCATTCATGCATACCTTCCATTGCTTCTTAGTTATGTCTCTGAGCCTCTCTCTCCCAGTGAACAGACTCTGTGAAATCTCCAAGGGCTCCGTTTCCCCTCCACTGCATCTGCTTCTCCAAGGAGCATCACTGGCCACGTGCCCTCTGGAACCTGTCAGCCTTGTTCTCTAAGTCTCCTTTTGACTTGCTGTTTTGTCATATTATTTACTTATTACCTTTCAGCATCATCTTTCTGCCTAATGTATCTATTTTTTCATAATTTCTTCATATTTTCTCATAATTTCTTACTTCTTCCCTCTTTCTCTCTTCACTTTGCTTTTCTTTTGTCAGCTGACAACATTTACCTTTTATGTTCATGCCCCTTACAAACCTTTAGACTCACATTTACACAAAACTGTTACCACTGATGACATTCTGTAGCACTTCCTACTTACAAGCTCACAACTGGGGCCAAAGGTGCTGGAGCAAAGCGTAGTGATAAAGAATTTTGGCTCTATAGTTACAGAGATTTAAAAGAGAAAATGTGGCTTACTAGCTCAGTAGTCTTGGCAAAGTTAGTTTCTGTGAATTTTAGTCTATTCATTATACTGAATAATAATTCATTTATAATGAATAAACTTCAGTTTATTAATTAATCAGTCAGCCATTACTATGGGATCATGACTACTGTACCAACCACTGCAAGATCTAAATATATATAATCCCTGATGTGAAGGCTTTTCAAAATATTTCAATTTCTTTTGTACTTGACATTATGATTAACTTTACTCAAAATCCATATCGATCCTGCCTCATCTTTCTCCTCTTCAGGAAAGACAGTGCCTGGGTCCCACCTCCGGCTGCGTGTTCTGCCATAGTCACTGCTCCGTGATAGGCAAATGGCCTATCTCTCCCGCTGGAAATTGGAACTCAGGCCTTCGTAATGCGGGATTTGGGGAGTCACACAAGTCCATTTCTAAAGTTTGAGAACGAAGCTGCAAGTAATTGGTATGAAGGTCGTTAAAGCTTTGTTTTCCATCTAAATTTTTAAAAAATAACTGGAAGGAAAAGAAAAGATCTTCACTGGTCTCAGATACAGAAGTCAGAGGATGGACCATTTTGTGACGTTCTCACAATGTCAGATATAAGAAGGCCCAGTGTATAGAAGGTGTTTCTCTTTATTTATAAAACCTGAAAACTGCTTGTAAAACACTGACTGAACAAAAATGTTCTTTTAAAGAGATAAAATGCTATTTTTTTCTGGAAAAGAAACAGCCATAGCTTACCCTCCTTATCTTGCCCTGGGACTGCCACATCTGCAGCGGGGACCTCTGTGAGTCTCAAATGAAAAGACAGACAGATGAAAGTTCTAACCTTTATAAAGGGTAGAGCACACAAAACCAGTTGGGAACCTAATCAATTAAAACATAAAAGCATTTACTCAGTGATCTTCTCTTCTGCACAGGGTGGGCATGCCTATGGGCACGCAGAACTTATTTTACTGTGCTTCTTTTGGTATTTTTAGGTCAAATCTAAAAACAAAACAAGATGTTTTTGTTCACAATGTCACTGAATTCTCCAGTTAATTCTAATATGTAAATGAATTTTTGGGGAAAAATCCTATAAAGTGCTTTTATGCTGATATCTGAATACATATTCCTAGCAAATTTGGCAGGAAAACAGCTGTCTGCAATGAAACTGTATTTTGCAATGTCCTTACCTTCTTGATATTTTGAAAAATCAGAATTAAATCTCCTTAAATAAAAAATTCAACTTATGTAAACTTTGTGATTTTGCTAGTGTGCAAAAGTTTTAAGACAGAATTAATAATATGTCTATTATGTTTTCATATTTCTGTTAAACTCATTAAATATAATTCTGTCATTCATCTCAAGAATTTTTGGTGAATATTTTGAATTCCTGTCCTCAGAATGACTTAAATAATTATTGATTAAGAGGATGCTGAAAAACCTGTAAGTATACAAAAAGTGGTTGAGGTAGTGAGGAGGAGCAGGGTAGTCAAAAGGAGTTATGGGCACTTTGTAGTGACTAACTGGGTTGAGGTGGGGACAATCAAGAGTGGGTTTGATCTACTATGCATGAAAATATCACAAGAACAGATCAGTTCCGTTCATCCAAAACACCACACTCCATACCTTACATAGTGCCTGGTCCTTATTGACATAAGTATTTGTTGAATGAATAAGTAAATCCATGACCTAGAGCAGAGTTGTTTTCCTATAATCCAATTCCCTAAAGTCACCAGGATACTCATGCAACTTCCACTGTAGTAGCTCCACGTAAGTATCATAGCCCTAGCAAACTAGTGCTGGAAAGTGTGATCTGTAGGCAGCACACGCCAATTTCTCTATGTATTTTTCCCATCATCTCCTAAATTTATTTTTATTTGTGTATCAAGATGCCTAAAAGTTTTGGATGCCATTTTCTACCATCAGTTATGTAAAACATTCTGTTGATTCTACCTTTAAAATGTATCCTACATAAATTTCTCCTTCACCTTCATCATTCATATTGTAATGCAATAAATACATGCTTTTCAAATCAAGGAGTACGTGGAAGACAACATACCTAATTCAGGCACTCACTGAAAGGCTTGAAGAGGGAAGGGAGCCCTGCACAGCGCATCTTCTTACTTTATAGTTTGTTCTTTTTGTGCTGAGAGACAAGGTGAAAGAGGAGATTTTCTCAGCTGTTATTATTGTTGTGCTTTCTAGCTGCCTTGAGAGCCTCATGGTTATTCTTATTTCTGCATTTTCACTCACCCTGAAATTAACACTTTCACACCAAAATGTCCATCTTCTCCCCTACATCCTCTCCTTCTTGAGTTCCTCTTTTATTTGGGACATAATGTTTCGGGTACTACCTCCAAACAAGGAGAAAATTTGACCCCAGTTCTCAGTGAAATCAACTGCCATATTAATTCCTTGAGATATTTGGTCATGCGTCCTTCCTTTCTATTGCAGCTGCTGGCTTTCCAAGTTCAGGCACCTGTGTCTCAAGCCTGAGAAATAGGCAGAGATCCGTAACCGAAGTCATGACCTAATTTCATGATAAATGCTCCCTCAGGCTGCAAATATGGGCAACTCTGGTACTCTCAAGTGCTTTGCTAATCATTTATTTTTGGCATTTAAGATTATCTGAATTCAGACTCAGAAAATTGCATTCTGTCTTCAGTTTTTGCCTCAAACGAACTTGCTCCATTCAAGTCTGACCATGAATACCTTTGACATCAGAATCAGAAAGTACCCCCCCTTCAGAATAATATTCCATCCTCATACTGACATGCAATTAAGCATGTCAGGAATTAGTTTGGCTACTTGTAGGTACATTATTGAAAATGGAAATAAGTACTCTGTGCATGCAGTCACAATTTATTAACACAATTTGAGCAAGAAGCCAATAACAAGGGGTATGACTAATATTTGAATAATTTACCATATATATGAATAGCGTGGTAATTGGTCTAAGGCTGGGGTAAAAAAAATCACAAATTGTTTTATAATAATCCTAATTGTGCCACAAATTGAAAACTCAGAGTTTATGGCTGAAAAAAGAAGCAAAATTCAACAATCCTCTCTTGTGGATAATGGGCTGAGCAGAGAGTCAAGAAATATAGATATTAGCTTTTTAGCATGCGTTAAAATATATTATGAATATATTTACTGAATTGCAACTATTTCTGATACTTATAAAGGAAAAATATCAGGTTCTTTTCTTATTTACAAAGAAAGTTCTACAAAATATTTTAATGTTTTCTTTTTTCCAAAAGATATGCATACTTCCTGAATGCTCAAGACTGAATCATTTAGAACTGGTTGTGGCCCTTCCTTAGCACAACCGGAACTATTTTAAAGAAAGAGTGGTTTTGGAGAAAAGTCTGGTACTGCCATGACTATATCACAAATAAACAGTATTTACATGGAGCATCACAGAAAGATTACTATACTCAGCACTAAATTAGCTCATTTAGATCATTTTTATTTGTGTGCATTTCAGTGAAAAATGCAGAGAATGTCCCCTCTGCTGACCCTATGCTAATTTCAGATTGTGGACAAAAAGTCAAAATTAACTCTAGGGGATTTTGCAAGCCTTCAACTGAAGTTATATTGAGAAGCAAGATCAAAGGGGGCTATTTAGTGGATTTCGAGTGGAATTATATGTTGTCACTAATGGGAAAGTCAGAATATAAAGTGGTAAAAATATACTGGGGTTCTAAAAAATGAGAAAGCATATTGTTATTACAGAATTTCACTACATAGGACAGTTGAGACAGAGCAATATTCCAAAGATGTAGACTATTTAGCAAGCACGTAACCATTTGACAAGCATGCTTTGAATCCTAAAATATGCGTTTTGGTCGGACCCATTTAAAAGTTAGTGGTTTGAGTTCTTACATTTGATGAGGTGAAAAGTGTGACCAGTCAACTGAAAAGAAGGAGCAATAAAAACCCTCTGCTCCCGTGACAGTCTTTCCTTTTGTGTGGCTAAATATCGGCAGTGGTAATGTCGCCTCATATTCCTGCCAATGACCTGTTTTTACTATGTTCTCTCAGAGGACGATGAGACACCTAGGAACTTTTGATGAAATTTCTACACAGAGTATGAAAATACTAGAGAGAACAAGTAAAAAATAATAACAGCATAAAATGCAGTTTGAGAAAAGGAAAGTTCTAGAAATGAAAAATTGTCACTCAAATGAAAATCTCAGTGGAGGAATAGCAAAATATTTGAGACACTCAAATGTCACATGAAAGTGCACCAGCAAAGTATACTTAAACATGTGAGGATGGAATGCTATGCAATTATAAAAAATTATTTTAAAAAATGAAGATTAGTTTGGAAAAGATTTAGGATACATTGCCAAAGAGATAAATTATATAACAAACTGAAAGAAGTAGAAAATATAAAGCCACACATTTGAATTGACTTGTAATTAAAAACCACATGCTAAAAGAAAAGTGAAGAATCTAAGGAATGATTACAGAATATCAAGGAGAAAAGTTATGTGGTATATAGGAGAACATACTTACCTTAAGTATACAGTGGTTCTGCAAAGTTTTCATTGTGTGGTACATACATAAAGTTTACCACTGTAACCATTTTAAGTGTATAGCTCAGTGGCATTAAGCACATCCATACTATTTTGCAACCATCACCATCATCTCCAGAACTTTATCTTATTCCTCAACTTAACCTCTGTACCTAGTCTTTGGATTTTGACTACAATTTGTAAACGTCATCTATTTTATCAGGATTTGGAATCAAAAAATGAGAAATTTAGTGTGACAGAGTGGGTTAACTAAACAGCAACCTAGAAAATATGGATGTCCACTTGAGAGGTAGAGGTTGAGAGTCCGTACACAGGTAAGTCTGGGACAAACCGCAGTCATACTGGTGGAACGTGGTATATGCATGGCGAGCCCGGTCAGCAGCACTGGAGAGGACTGGAAGTAGAGAAGGCCAGCAAGAGCAAAAGACAAGAGATCCGGGGAAGATGGCGACCAGGTGAGCAGCAAGGGAGCGAACCTCCTTAATAAACACCACCAGCTCGAGACAGACTTGGCGAGCGTGAATGCCGGGACCTCGGCTGAGAAGTTTAGACTGGGCGTATTTCTCTGAGATGCCGGGGGAGATGTGGTAGGGCGGAC
The DNA here is from genome assembly GCA_004027595.1 of Dinomys branickii. Taxonomy (NCBI): domain Eukaryota; kingdom Metazoa; phylum Chordata; class Mammalia; order Rodentia; family Dinomyidae; genus Dinomys; species Dinomys branickii. The sequence goes on from PVLD010011553.1 coordinate 64,373, forward strand.
AAGCCTGCCGGGGCGAGACGTGGGAAAGCCCCAGTCGCTGGGAGCCAGGGACGATCCGCGCGGGAAGGAAGCTTGGCTCGGTCCAGGCGCCGTGGGAGCGCAGCCGGCTCGGTCCCTCTTGCCTCCCGAGCCGGCGCAGCCCCCCCCGGCGACTCCCGACAGAGATCGGCTTGCTAGCGGCGGAGACGCCCGGCAATCCCACGTTTCGCGCGTGTCGGACAGGCCGCGCGGAGAGACCCAAGCACCGGGAGCGGAGAGAAAGAGTTACTGGGTCCTAG
>PVLD010011554.1:0-36160 GCA_004027595.1 Dinomys branickii
GACTTTCCCACGTCTCGCCCCGGCAGCCTGGTCCACCCTACCACATCTCCCCCGGCATCTCAGAGAAATACGCCCAGTTTAAACTTCCCAGCCGAGGTTCCGGCATTCACGCTCACCAAGTCTGTCTCGAGCTGGTGGTGTTTATTAAGGAGGTTCGCTCCCTTGCTGCTCACCCGGTCGCCATCTTCCTGAGTTCCTCCATATGGGGTCTTTTGTGACTTATTTCTTTTACTAGCATATGTTTTCAAGGTTCATCCACGTGAGCACAGTACTTCATTCTCCTTAATGCTAAATAATATTCCATTGTGCAGCTGTCCTGCATTTGTATATTAATTCATCAACTGACACATATTTGAGTTGTTTCCAGTTTTTGTCTATAGTGAATAATGCTGCTTCTGGTGCAGCACTGTTTGCGTACATAGCTTTTCGTTTCTCTTGGTCTATATCTAAGAGTAGAATTGCTTGGTTATAAGATAACTTGATGTTCAATCTTTTGAGGAAGAGTTAGACGGTTTTCCTAAGCAGCCATGGCATTTTACATTTCCACCATCAGCATGTAAGGCTTTCATTCCCCATTTAGAAAACAGGACATGCTTTCACCGACACTTACTCTCTTTTTGAGTATAGCCATCTTGGTAGCTCTGAAGGGCTACGTGGTTGTGGCTGTGATTTACATTTCACTGATGGCTAATTATGTCGAGCAGCTTTTCATGTACTTATCGACCTTTTAATGCTCTCTTTGGAGAAATTTTATTTAAATCCTTTACCTATTAAAAGTTGAATGATTTTTTTTTTACTGAGTTATAAGAGAGCTTATAGATTCTATATTCTAGATACAAACCCTTTATCAGATATATGACTTGAAAACACTTTCTTTCATCTTGTGCACTGCCTTTGTGGTGCCCTTAGAAGCACAAAATTCTGAATTTCTTTTTTTTTTTCCTGGTACCAGGAATTGAACTCAGGACCTTGTATTAGCCAGGCAGGTACTGTGCCACTGAGATGTATCCCCAGCCCAAAAGTTCTGAATTTTGATGAAGTCTAGTTTATCTATTTTTTCTTTTTTTGCCTTTTGCTTTTGTGCTATAGCTAAAAACATATCACTTGAGCTAATGTCATGAGATTATACTTATTTTCTCTTAAGTGTTTTATGATGTTACTTTTTAGGTTTATATCTTAGTTCCATCCAGAGTTAATTTTTGTATGTATAACTTTGTATATGGCAGTGATACAACCTAATTGTTTTACATATGTATATTTAGTTGTTCCAGGACAATTTATTGAGACACTCCTTTTCCCCCTTGGAGTTATCTTAACAGTCTCTTGGAAGTCATTTAATAAGAAAGATGAATATTTATTTCTAGAGTCCTGAGTCTCGTCCGTGGACGTATATGGCCAGTATTACATACCACATGTTCTTGGTGACTGTAACTATGTAGTGAGTTTTGAAACCAGGAAGTATGACCCCTCCAACTTTGTTCCTCTTCTGTTAAATTATTTCAGTTATTCTGAGTCCCTTGCATCTCCATATTAAGATCAATTTGTAGATTTCTTCAGTGAAGCCATCTGGGATTTTTTATGAGGTTTGTATTGAATTTGTAACTCAATTTGGGGACTATTAGCATGGTACCGATGAATCTCTGATCATGGAGCACAGATATCTTTGAATTTGTTTGGCCCTGTAACAATCTCTTTCACCAATTTTTGTTTGTTTGAAGAGTGTAAGTTTGGTACTTCTTTTGTTAAATTTATTCCTAAGTATTTTATTCTTTTGGATGTTATAAATGGAGTTGTTTTCTAGATTTTATTTTCAGATCATTCATTGCACCAAGTATATTCAAATATAATTACTTTTTGTTAGTTGATGTACTTTTGTCCCAAAGTCAGTCTTAAAACTGGTAATAGAAACAGCTAGCTACAAGAAATATTGTTTTTTAAAAAGTAGCTTGTGCTAATGGAATAATACATTATATCTCAAATAGTTGTTTTGCTTTATTCTGAGGGCTGAAATATCTCATTAAAAAGCAGACACATGATGTAACAGTGTTTAAATCCCTAGAATATTGAATAACATCATCTATTTCTGAATGTACTTAATTTTCTCAAGCAACAGTAAATAACTCCTGGCATACTAATTCTTTTCTTTCAGTTCTCAACTTAGAACTTAATTCCTCAGAAGGCTTTTCCTGACCTGTCCACAAGTGGTTGCCCTATATTTGATTGGTAACACATCCTTAATTTATTTCCTCTCACCTTTTACAATCCATAGTTGTTTTGTTTGTTTATTGTCTTCTCTGTCAGAGTAAAAGTTCATGAGAACAGCGACTTCCCCTACTCAGTGTTCATTCACTACGGAATCCCCAGGGCCTGACACATAGTGGCTACTTATAAAAAATTTTGGTGTGCAAGTGAATAGATTTTTCCAACTACAAGAAACATATAGAAAACTACTAATCATGGCAAAGCAACAAACAAATGATGCTGAAATCACCCTTGTGTCTGCTTTTGATGGGGAGATTTACGTCAAGATTTGCAAGCTTTCCAGAAGATGTTTTGCAGTTGTATCTGGAGCAGCCAACTGTATTTAAAAGGAAATTGGGACTATGTGGTTATCCCATCCTGAACCCTCATATTACTTGAATCATTCATCGTTGTGTGCAGAAATCTGGCAGCATTTCAGAATAGTAATGAAAGGCCTCTAAAAGGGACTTCACAATTCTGAATTCAAGGAGTAGAGAGTTCCTTGGTGTTACCATTTGCATCTAAATGTCCCCCCAAAGCTTCACGCAGTCATGGAGGCAGGCTTCTAGAGTGTGTGCTTGGTTCCCAGTGCCATGCTTGCAGTAAGGGTGCTGGGATTAAGGGTGGGTGATTGCTGGATCAGGCCAGTGACTGGGTTGGCACCGCCATAATCCCAGCAGTCTGGACAAGATAAAAGGGCAGAAAGAGGCTTCTCTCTCTCTCTCTCTCTCTCTCCCTCTCTCTGTCTCTCTGCTCTCCTCCCTTCTTCTTTTTGCTGTCTTCTGCTGTATGAGCTGTTTGTCCTCTCTGATGCCCCCCTGACAAGCCACCTCACTTTGCAGCCAGTCGATTATGTACCGAAATCTTTACAAACTGTGAATTAAATAAATGTTTCCATTTTAACTTTGAGATGTTGAGTATTTTGTCTCAGCAACAAGACAAAAGTAATTAAGACACTTGATAGAAATAGAATATGGACTGTGGCTGTGGAGTTGTTCATGTCACATCACAGCCAATGCTGAATTTAACATCTATATGAATAATTTTACCTGAGAATCATCACTACCTAAGCCTTCTTTACTGTGAACTCCCCCACTTTAGCTAGTATTTGTTATTATCTAGTTGGTCATTTTTTATTTAAAAACTCCAATAAAAAATTCACTTCATGAGGAGTAGTGCACACCCCAAAGAATAGTAGGAATAAGACTATCACAGGTCAGGAAAATTCAGAGTCATTAAATGCCTGAACCCCCACAGCACCCTCAAAGTCTGAATTCAAAGTTGATTTCCTATAAAAAGTGACTTGTTCATATTTATTGGGGAGCTAAAGAATTGCTCTTCTATAATTGGATTCTTGGACATGAGATTGGTGAAGTGTCTATGTATACTTTGTGTCTATTTTAAGAAGGTTAAAGAAAGAATTTTTAAAATCTGCATACATGTAAATCCCAGTAATTCTAGATGTCTGAATAACACTGAACATTTGATTATTTTGCCTAATAAATATTTTTAAAGAGAAAAAAATAAAACAAAATTTCAAAACAAGATAATAGGAGGGTAATAGTGGTTAATGCATATTGTTATCTTTAAATTCGTTACTCAGGGTACAAGATACAGCCATTTAATTGTCCAAACAATATTAGCACAAACCTTTCTTTTCAATGAACTAAAAGAAAGTAGTATTCCAACTAGCTTAACTACCTTGTGTGTGTATGTGTGTGTGTGTGTGTGTGTGTGTGTGTATTTATTTAGCTTTTCCCTTCTTTCTTTTCTCCTTTCCCCATGCCTAGTTAACTAGACATTCTGAACTTTTTCCTTTTACCCTGTAGTTTTTACATCCAGATTTATATAGCTTCAAAATATCCTCTAGTCAATTACATACTTAGTGAAGACAAAACAATCCAACTATTCAAAACATGTCTTACTTATAGAATAAGATAAATATAAGATTTTAAGACAGTTCCAAGAATTTAATGAAAAAAGAGAACATAACTTTTTGCTGTGAACTAGGACATGTTTTATTTAGGATTTGTAGAAATAGAGGATTGAATTCGGAGGACAGAGCCACCAACAGAACCTTTCCTATGCTGTGAAGCAGGGCTGAGGACATTTCTTGTTCACATAAATCCTACGTTTGGATTGCTGGCTCTATTTTAGTGCGATGAAGGGCGAAGGCTGGAAGACTAAGAATCACTATTCAGTGATGAACAGCTGAGGATTTTGAGACTTTGTGTTTTAGAAAATTTAGTAAGCCAAAGTGGATTTGCAAGAGTTATTTCTGTAATATTTTAGCCAGGTTAATTAGGGAACATGATTGGCTTTTCCCTAAAAGTGAGCCTGGAAAAGATATAGGCAGAAGACCTTAAATTATCCTTCTCTGAAGAAACTGTGTTAATTCTGACTTCCAAAGATTTCACATAGTTCCTGGCACACAAACATTTGCTAATCGTATTTAGAGATGGGAGCTTATTCTGAAAGCATTGGGAACTTTCAGCTGTAGTTTCCTGGACTCTAAAGAGTGGAGGATGGCTTCAGCTGGAAAGGAGCGCACTAGTTTGAAGGTCTTGATTAATGAGGAAATCTGGAGGATGTGCTCCTTGGATAACACTTCTTTTCCTTGCCTATCCAAAACTTGCCAATGTTACGGCTGCACTGTCTGTTCTGATTTATGTAGTAGAATCGTGCAGTTCCTTCCACATCTTAGGTGATACCCTTTTTCATACACGATTTGCTTGATTTTCATGCGCTGTATCAGTGTTGGCAGGGTAGAGCTCTTGATGCCAAGACATATAGCTTATACCTTAAAGTGCCAGAGTTTCCAAGGAAGAAGAAACACGGGCCTCCCAAAATAGGGACCCTTAAATTAGAGGCAAAGAACACAGAGTCCGACTTCTTCCTGATAAAACCCTGGTTGTTATGCAGATGGGAGGGGGCAGGTATTAGGAAGAGAATCATGAAATGCTTCAGTGCAAGAAGGGGTTGCTGATTGCCATTGTCCAAATGTTTATCATCTCCCCAAATTCGTATGTAGAAACCCTAGTCCCTGATGGTATTTGAAGCTGAAGCCTCGGATGGTGATTAGGTCATAAGAGTGGAGCTCTCATGAATGGGATTACTGCCGTTATAAAAGAGGCCCCAACAAGGCCCTTTATCCTCTCTGACATGTGAGGAACAGTATGAGAAGGCACCATCTGTGAACCAGGAAGTGAACTCTTACTAAGTACAGGATCTACTGGTTCCTTGATGGTGGACTTTGCAGCCTGCAACACTGTAAGGAACAAATCTGTGTTGTTTATAAGCTACCTTGCCTACTGTTTTACTGTACCAGCCTGAATGGACTTAGACAAAACACTCACCTACTACAGCCCTTGAAGCCAAGTAAGAATGATCCTCAAATGAACCCTCTTGGCACTTTGAGAACCAAGCAATCAATCTGTAACCCCCTAAATTCTATAGTCTCCCGTGTTCTCTGTCCCCTGCTTCTTTCTTTCCCACCTTACCCCAGAATTCCGTAAGGTCATAGATATTGATGAAGTTTCTGGGACTGATATTATATGCATGCAATGACCCTTCCAAGTCATTTTTATTCTAATCCACAACATAGCCTGAACAGGACTGCGTTGATATTCAAATCATTCCTAATAATCAGTGAGCTCTCCCTTCTTTGTCCCAGAGGAATCCCCATCGCCCATTCTGGTATTCGCAATGGGACTTCCTCTACTTATCTTTGATTACGTCAGAACTTAGGAATGATTCGGAAGGATGCTAAAAGAAACCTGAGGACATTTTTCTCATCATACGTGATCTCGTGAAGCTGATAGATATTAAATAACCTTAAGCAAAACACAACCAGCCGCTGCTTCTGGAGCTACTGCAGAGGAGCCTTGGCCTGGACCCTTTTATGAATGGCCTAGGGCAGGGAACAGTCCCCAGGCTGCAGCACCTGCTTCTTGAGAAGATGCATGTGCAAGCCTTTTTGAAAAGGTTTCCAGGGAAACCATGTAACTTTGATTCCTTATTCTGAAATGTATTAAGCACTAAACGTGCCTGCTAGTGCCTGGGGTTCTCATTTGAAATCAGAAGCTGCTGAAGAAAAGTGTTTGCCTGAAACACACCCACATACCCAGAAACCATTTTTATGCTTTGCTCACTAAATGTCAGCTGCATACTCAGCTGGGGAGAACTAAATGACCTGGGTTCATTTGTAGGGTGAAAGAGAGGATTAACTCCTTTTCTTCCTGTCACTGTGATGGCTATTAGGGAATGATAGTCATGTTCAGACTGAGCAAATGTATCTTCCCAGTTAGGCCCTATGTACATTAAACCATGTAGACAAGGCAAATATCAGGATATCTTTATGAACATTTGTTAATATGCACAGAAATACTTGGGCAAGAAAATCACAGAAAACTTGCCCAAAATATTCCCACATTTCTCCACTGATGGTGAAAGACTTTGAGATTCTTGGTCTGGTCCCTTGCTCTTGTTTCCATTGCAGTTGAGGTAGAACCTGGCTGTCGTGTTTCCACTCGGGGAGCCCACACCCTCCATCAAAACTGCTTGGCCTGGAGGCAGATGCCTGACAAAGCTGAGCTCCATGAGGAATGCAAAGGTGATGATGCCCAGTGTGGGGGCACAAGCCTGTAATCCTAACACTCAGGAAGCTGAGGCAGGAGGATCACCGTGAGTTCGAGGCCAGCCTGGGCTACAAAATGAGTGCGAGTCCAGCCCACACTACACAGTGAGACCCTGTCTCAAAAACAAACAAACAAATGTGATTGGGATTTAAACTAGATTACAAAACAAGAGATGAGAGGCAGCCAGGATTTATGTACTCCACCTGAGGGGAAAGAGCTATGTGAAGGGAGACCCTGAAGAATACATAGAGAAAGATAAGGCCGAGAAAGAAGAAAGAGAAGACAGGGAAAGACTTTTGATGGCCATGGGGAGACCTGAGGATACTTTCTAATCCAAAGTTTTGTGAAGCAGATTTATATCCTCAAAACAAATCGAACTTTGAACTTCAGTGAGCGCAATGATTTTTGTGTTACTCCGATCAAAAGGCCCCACATAAACGACTCCTCTTCTAGAATCAGCTTTTCTTCCATTTCTTTCTGAATGGCTGGACCTGTGGGTAGTTGGTCTTTCCATTTCTAGTCTAAGCTGGTGCTGTGGTAGGTATTCACTCTAACGGCACCACAGAGATGTTGTTCCTGCCCTGACTGGCCACACTCTTCACACTGGGTGTGGCTAGGTGACCTACACTGGAATGCTGCTCCCAAGTCACACGGTGGTTTCTGATGGGTATGTGGTGTCAATGGGGCTTTTCATAGAACTGACACAGAAGGATACAGACAGGGAAACACAAGCAGACTCACAGTTTTCCAGGAAGAGAGACTCCAAGTCTTAGGAAGAGTTTCTGGGTAGATGTGGAAGGAAACTTTCACAGAGTTCGGCTCCGTCTTTCTTTGTCTAGATGAGAATCATGAAGCCAAGGGAGGCAGACATGGCTTGCCCTTGGGTGGAGCCTGAATGCCTACCTCTTGAGTACCTCCCCCAACCCTGTTCTGCTTCTAGTACTTTCTTAATGAAAAGAGAGTTTAGGTTCCTGAATTCTTCCCTTCTGGGCTATGGTTGTAATAGGTAAAATATACATTGGCTAGGGTTGTGAAAATCAGTATAATATGTATCTTGGATTTTGTCTTCATGATAAAATTGAAGTCTAAAGAAAAATATGAATCTACAGGCAATACAAATGAATCTTTTTTCTTTCTAAAGCTGTATATATGGGGTTTGTCTTATTTCAACCCAAGCTATCTTAGGCTGTGCTTGTTCTGATATCTTGTAAGACATTATGTATCAAGGTCACCTGAGCTTAGTTAACCTGGATAAAAGGATGACATATAAGATCAATTTAAGTTTTGTCTGTATACCACATGGCCTTTAGCTCATTTCATTACACAGATGATTCCGGTACTTTTTAGAAATTCTCTCCTCTCTTGAACCCTGGATTCTCTGTGTGAGATCTTGCCTAACTGCTTTGTCCATGTTATACCCATGGTACTGTCCAGGTCCACTCTATTTTCTCTCTTACCCAGTATATTATAGAGTCTGTCTTTGTCTTGCCTCTGGGTACTTCCTCCCCTTCATATTCTCCAACTGACCATCATTAGAATTATTTTTCTATGTTTTAATGGACAGGCTGTTTTGGTAGTTGTGTTAGTCACTTTCTTATCACTAGGACAAAATATCTGACAGCAGTAACATAAAGGAGGATAGGTTTACTCATCTTACAGTTTCTGGTGGGTTCAGTCCATGGTAATTTGGCTTCAAGGCAGAAATACCGTTGTGGGGGGGTCGTGACAGAGGAAAGCTCCTCACCCCGTGGCAGTCGGGAAGTAGAGGGAAAGGAGAGGAGCCCAGGATAAGAATATCCCCTTTAGGCTGTGCTCCTAGTGACCCACTTCCATCTAGGCCCCACCTCTTAAGGGCAACATTCAACTACTGAACTCGTCCACGGGTTAATCTGCTGATACGTATAGTGCCGCATGATCCAATCACCTTCCAAGCACATGAAGCGCTGTGGGGAATATTTCAGGCCTAAACCATCACAGGAGGGGTTGATTTTGTACCCACTTCTCCTTTCGAAAGCAGCCCTTGGGTTTTTCTTTGAACAGGGATTTCATCTTCTGACTTCATCTTCTGTCTCTAAGGATGGGCACTATCTTCCTCTGGCCAGTGTATTTACCCCCACAGTGGCTGACCACAGCTTTCCCTGAGATTCAGCCCTGGGTTCTTGATGAAACTACTGAGGTGGAAGCAATCTCCTCTCCCCATGGAGTCCAAGCCACTAGGGTATAGCTTCCAGCTGTTTATTTTCCATCTTTGCCCCAACTTTGGGAAGAACATCCTTGAGAAAGAAGGGGCAAGTAGAGCTGAGAGGACTTCATGTGTTCCTTAGTGTCCGCCGGGCCTGCTGCCAGTTGCATTTCTGCACTTCCTAGTGAAATGATCCAACACATTCTTTTTTTCCTAGGTCATTTTGAATTAGGTTTCAGTCACTATCAAGCTGAAGACTGGCCATATCTTATTGTCCTTAAAAGTTACTTATGCTTTTTGACTCTGCGTAGCATAAATCCTACCCTCTGCTCAGCTTCAGGGCCTTTTAAAATTTTCCCATTTTACCTTTTCCTTCCACTCTTTTGCCACATAGCAGATATTCCTGCCATGGTTATTTCTTGACTCGCTTTGTAATTTTACCTGGTATTACCTTTGTCTTACCGTCTGCCTGATTGGGGGTCCAAGGGAGACTTTTGAAGGTGAGGTCCCCAGGTTAAAGGACACACGTGTGTAAGACATCAGCAACAGCAGGCAGCATAGAGCAGAGTGCAAGGGTACAAGAGCAGCCTGCATCTTTATTGTGCAGTTCTTACATAGGTCGTTATCATACACATACATTCTTATACAGCGCTGTAACCAGCACAGGTATGTTTACCTGTGCTAAGCTATGGTTACACAACTGTATCCCACTGTGTGCTTGCACTAGACACTGGGGTCACATCCTCAGGTGTCCTTATGTGCCCCTGAGCTTTGAAGCAGTCTGAGTGCTTCCTCACACTTACACGTCCACCCTCATCCCGTCTGCAATACTCAGACCACAGGTTGAGATACTATTGACACATTAAGAATTACCTTAGATGTCACCTCTAACAGGCCTTTCCTGGTCCCTTAGAACAAACCCTTTCTGCCTTGCATTTTCTTGGCTCTTTATGTAAACCCATATGTTTTGGTTACTTTTCTATCGCTGCTGAGACAAAATACCCAACGCCCAAAATGAAGAAAGGAAAGGTTTATTTAGCTTACAGTTTGTGGAGGTTTCAGTCCATATTTGGCTGGTTCTGAGGCAGAGTGGCACACGGCAGAGGGCAAACTGTTTAGGGCAGCAGAGCACAGCAAAACAACCAGCAAAAGGGAGGAATGGCTGCAAGCAGCCTCTTTCTCTCCCTTACCTTGTAAACAGCCTACCCCTACCCAGGGGGCATGTAGTTCTCACACAGTCTCCATGCCCTCCTCTTCCACAGGCTCAGGATGTGTACAAAGTAAGCACCCTGGCTTCCTGCTGAATCACATAGTTAACCTTTTAAACTTCCCAAATTAACACAATAAACAACATCCCAGAAGGGTAGGGGTATGTCCTTTTCACCCCAAGATCTACAACTGCTCAGTTACTCAGCTAAACCTCCAGACTCCCCAAGTTGACACAATGTGTCAACTGTAACACCATATTATAATGCATCCCATCCTGTCTTGTCTTCCTAGTCAAGAGCTGCTCTGTATTTCTGGTCCTGCTCTGAAGCAGACATCAGTAGGTGATGAGTTAGCACAGGATTTCCTTCATTAGAGTCAGTTGTGAATGTACGTGGTCCCTCCACCAGATGGTGCTTGATTTGTATGGGTTTTCCTAGGGTCACTAGCACAGCTGAGTGACTTGCACATAGAAACACTGAACAAAGAGGTGGTGAGAAGAGATGGTTTGGTCTCAGGGGCTTCCACACTCATTTTCATATGGGTTTTGATGTTACTGAACTAGTTTCAACTACCAGTTTCAATGCTCACATCTGTGACTCTTCACCCTTCACTACCACCTCTTAGCTCCCAGCCAGTTCTAGCTGAGTTTGAGTGACCTGTGGAACATTGGCTAAAATCTAAATGGAGGCAGGAGTGAAAGCATGAACAGGAACTCTTCAGACAGGTGTTTGAATGTTGATTATCATCTTTTTGCAGTTGAGGATTATAGGGTTAATAATATCCCTTATTAACCTGATATTATTGTTGTTAGCCCACAATTATATTATTGCGGGCTGATCAGGTCTGCAAATTTCCCAAATGAGTGTATGGCAAAGGCTAAATAAAAAGGCAGGTGGAGTGATTTCAGGGCTCCAGGAGGACCAAAGTCCTCTCACAGAACCTGAGATTCTCTCAGGAGTAAGACCAAGACATTTTCTGAGTGGCTGATATTTATTTGGTTATCAGAAGAAGGAGGGGAATACTCAAGAAGGGCAGAACCACTCAAAGGCTTCTCCAAGTAAGGTATTAAATTAAATTCTTAATAAGGATTAAATTAATCCACCAAGGAGTGAGATGCCTGAGGCTATAGTCTTTATCTAGTTGAGATTGGATCCAGGTGTCCTTGGTTGTTATCTTGTCTTATCCTTTGAGGCTTTCTGGCTTCATCCACCATGATAGGTTTTAGTAGGGATTCGTGGCTCAGAGAGGTTCACTTACCATGAGTTTGCTGCCCATTTCTAGACAAGAGGCCTAGGCTTTGGACAGGTTCTCAAGTAAACATAAAAAGCCAACTGATTAATTTAAGTCCTGCTCGGGGCTGCTTTGTAGTGGTCTCCGTCAGAAGATGAAAGGCTATAATAGCTGTTAAAAGTGGCAGCTCTGAGCCGGGAACTGGTTTCCCTTAAATTGTTCTTGATGGTTTCTATAGGTTTGACACCTGCCACTGAACTTGCGCCTTTGGAAAAACTAAAAAGAAGAGGGAGAGTAAGAGAAAGCGGGATCACTATTCTGTAAAACGGGTCTTAGCGAGAGCTCCTTTTCTGTCACGGTCATCGCCACCATATCACCCAGGGCCTGCTGAGGTACATGGTCCAGCTCTAAGGTGGGGAAAAACAATCCTACAAAAGTGGGGTTGGGTGCAATATAGTTTGACAAAAGTGGGGTTATCTATATGTCTATGTAAAACACACATAGACATTTAATTGTCTTTGTGTTTATTTGTATACGTCGGGCCTTTTGGGTTGAAGGTTTCTCAACAAGCTGAAACTAATAGAGTTTATGCACATAGACTGTTCTTAGGTTACCAGTTACAACTGCTGGCTACAAGTCCTGATGATGGTTGGGGTTGTGCTGTTTTTTAAAGTGACTGGTATTTCCAAGCAGCCGCTCTGTTTTGGGCACTGTGCTAAGTTCTTTCACATGCATTAATTACTCTGTCTCCTATAATCATCAAAATAACTCTTGCTACCTAACAAATTACTCCCAAACTTAGTGACATCAAACTCCAATATTTACTATTTCATTGTTTCCATGGATCAAGAACCCAGGAATGACTTGGCTGGGTTCTCCGGTGCAGGATCTTTCTCAGGAGTCCACTGGAAAGACACACATCCTCGTTCACTGATATGTTGCTGGCCAAAGTCATCTCCTTTTCTGCAGGTGGCTGGGGATCTTCCTGGCTTCCTTGCCTCATGGACCTCTCCACAGGCATCACTGTTCACAACTGTGGCATGGCACAGTGGATGAGAGAATCCTCAGAGTCAATGTCCAGTCCAGACTCCAAGAGGGCCCAGAGGGGCTGTCTTTAATCAAAATACATCACTATGAGCAAGTCTCATAAAGACAGCAGTGCACTAAGGCCTCTGTGGTTTTTATTGATAAAACCAGGAAGCAAGAATAAAAGAAAGAAGAAGGGCATCTGGGCAGGAGCTCATGTAGGGGGTAGAAGAAAAACAAGGGATGATCAGGGTGGTCTGTTAGATGACTGACCTTGGGACCAATCTAAGTGATAAATTGGAGTATTGGGAGGACAAAGGTCAGAGCATTCATTTCTTAATCGATGCATTTCGCTTCTACTTGGACTTGTGGCCCTGCAGGCTCTCTTTTAATTTCTAGCCATGTGTCTGGGAGGTTTTGAGCATGTGTCTCCAAAATCCCCTTAGCTCTGCATATCCACCCCATACACGCCTCTGGCCAATGCCCCCACGCGGAGAGCATCTCAGGACGTGGCAGGCAGCTCCATCGAGCTGAGCATGTAAGAACAAGAGAGCTGGAGGCTGTCGGCAAAATGGAGGACAGGGGCTTTTAGGACCGAATCTTGGAAGGGACGCCATACCACCTCTACCAAACTGCATTGTCAGAAAACAAGTTGTTAGACCCAGCCCACACGCAATGGGAGGGGATCACACAGAAGCATGCATACCGGGAGGCTGTGATCCCTGGGCACCCTAGCAGAGATCTCCCTGCTGCAGACATCGATACTCTAATTCTCATTTTACAGAATAAGAAAAGTGAGGCACCATATGAAAAATCAGAGGTGATGAAACAGGTGTATAGGCACTTCATCACACATGATGAAAATTCATGTCCCTGAGTAGCATTTCTCAAGCACAGGTTGGGACATCCTGAGCCTCCTTGTTTGTTTGACTTTCCTCACTCACAACATCCACCCTCTGTCCTGTGGAGCCCGGAACCAGCATCCTTGGCTTCCCTGGGGAGGTTGTTAGCAAAGCAGATGCTCAGGCCTCATCCCAGACCCCTGGAGCCAGAGTCCACATCCCCAGGAGGTCAGGTGCACATTAACAACTGGGAAACGTTGCTCCAGATGATCTCCTCCTTGGGGCTCTCTGCTGACATCTCCTGTCCCTGTGCCCTTCCCTCTGCTGGCCCTGTGTTATTTCAAAACTGGAGGAAGTGAAAGTTCTTATCACCTTTCACCTTGTATAAACTGCAATGAAGTAAGAGTAAGAACAGGGTCACTATTGATAAGATAGACCAGGAGCCATTAGCATGGATCATCACAGACAACAATTAAAACTGAAAGTTGGAGGCTGGGGCTATAGCTCAGCAGCACAGGCACCTGCCTCGCAAGTGCAAGGTCCTGAGTTCGATTCTTGGTACCCCCCCCAAAATTTGGCTTTTGACTCTAGAGTGACCTGCAGCTAAGGTGTCCAGAAAGTGAGTCCTCCTAAATTACATTTTATTTAGGTAACAAGATGAATCACAAAAGCATTGTGCTATGTGAAAGAAGCCAAGTCTAAAAGACAATGTATTGTATGAGACCGCTGAAATGAAATTCTAAAAAAAGGCAAAACCCCAGAGACAGCATTTCAGTGGTTCTTAGGGGTTAAGAGAGGTGGGAGAGAATTTACCACAAAGAGGCACAAGAGAAATTTCTGAAATGATGGAATTGTTATCTTGACTATGATGATAAATATACATTTATTAAAACTCACATTTAAAAATTGGCAAATTTTATAGAAATTGATCTTCAGTAAAGCTGATTTTTAAAAAAGAAGCAAATCAGAGTTAGCATTGTCAATTCATTCTAGTTTTTCTCATTTTCTCCAGTTGGAGAACCCAGGAGCTAATTTACATTGATTAGAATAGCTCATCAAACAAGGGTGCCATTTAGACGATTTCTTGGTATCTGATGTTGACAGAGGATGGAAATTATTTTCTTTGAAATTCTACTGGGATGATGACACCATATTAGAAAATCATACCATTTCCATACTTTAAAGGACTCCTAAAAGTCACCCTCCAGTCGTGCAGCCATTGAACTTTTGATTTCCTTGCAAAGGAAAGAGATAATCATCCAGCACTAACTCCAGGCCAGATGGGGCCTACTTAATGCTTTACTTTTATTATTTCATTTAATCTCCACAGCAGTTCTGTAAAGTAAGTGCTGCTGGCCTCTCCAGTGTGCAGGGGAGAGAACAGAAGCTTAGAGAAGTTGGACAACTTATTCAGATGATTGTTAGTACTTGGATTGGGGATGATCCAGTGCCAAAGTCACTTAACTACCCTTGATTCTAAACTGCTCAGACAACACCTTTCTCAGATTCTAAAGTGGATTACTTCCAAGTCGCTGTCTGAAAATCCACCCATGTCCACCCCCCGCCCCCCACATTTACTCTGTATTTCTTCCAGAATTTTGTGAGTCTTTGACGTAGATTAAGTAGGTCAAGACAACGTACTTTCTGGAAGCCCGCAGAGATCTCCTTTACGCAATTAAAATCTGAGCAAGAAGTTGCTTCAAGCAGAGGAATTGTCTTCTCTGCTTTCTTGAACCAAGGACTGAACAGGGCAGAGTCAGGGAGAAGTCAGGGATTTGGCAGTGGTTTGTGACCAAGAGAGTTCCCCAGGAGAAACCCTCAGGACTCACAGGGCTGGTTACTTTGTAGAACAGGGGTTTAGTGACTATGTAAAGGAAATGTACAGCGCGTGCGTGCGTGCGTGCGTGTGTGTGTGTTGGGAGATGTGTGTTGGGAGATGAGGTAGGGGGCTCAGGACAGCTTTGGCCACTATACATATTTGGTATGGTGACAGAAGGCACTTTTCAATCATAACCCTGGCCCTCATCTGTAAAGGGAAGGTAATGGTGGACAGATCTCTGCCAAAGAGTGGGAACCTATTTTGATTTTTAGTGCGGTAGAGAGATTCTGAGTTGGAGTCTCAGAAGTCTGCTCATCTGCTGTGAGATGCACAGACGTGTGGCCCTCGTGCTGCAGATGGACTCTGTGTTCTTCCAGCTGTCCCTGTCCACACTACATCTTCTGAGTTAGAGTGCCAAGGGCATATGGGGTGCTCAGAACTCACCCTGAGAAGAGGCATTTTTAGCAAAACACCAGACAGAGAGGCTCACTCATTCCTGTTAATGAGTAAACGTGTAGAAAAGGTTGACATGCTTGAGAATGAGGCTCTTTGCACTTCCCAGGGGGGACCTCAAATGTGAGCTGAGAGCTCATTAGGGCTACAGAGCCACAGGAGGTTTGCAGAACCTAGAAGAGCTGCACCAGAGGCTGCAGCGAGCAGTCCTCAGTGGCTGAATACGTAGCAGCCCCAGGGGCCTGGCTCCAATGGCGTCCTCGCTCTGGCAGGAGGAGCCAACCCTGCCCAGCCGGAAGTGGTCTCAGTCAGGTAGGGTCTGGTAATGCAGCGAGCTTCAATACAGGTGTTTTTATGTCCCCAAAGTTCCTACAAGGGCTGGGGATGTAGCTCAGTGGAATAAGCGCTTGCCTAGCAAGCGCAGGGTCCTGAGTTCAATCCCCAGTACCGAAGGAAAAAAAAAAAAAAAACAACATACCACTTGGGCTGGAGGTACAGCTCAGTGGGCAAAGTTCCTACAATAGCTTTGATACCACTGTTTGATAATTATTAACTGCATAGGATTTTTTTTTCTTTTGAGAAAATTTCTCTGAGTTTTTAAAGTGATATAATGTAAATTAAAGGATATGACTAACATGCAGACTACATATTTTTTTTCCAAAATGAAAGTACTTCAATTTTCCCTCCTCATGAAGAAATTCAAATCATGAAAGTCAAGTTCCTCACACCCAAGATGAAAATAAATGCGAAGTAAAAACATATCACTATTAATAGTATGACATGACTGTATCTTCCAATCCTTTTTGTGTGGGTGTACGTGTGTGTGTGTGTGTGTGTGTGTGTGTGTATGTGTGTGGTGGTCCTGGAGCTTGATCCTGGGGGTGCTTGATCACTGAGCTACATCCTCAGGCCTTTTTCATTTTTTATTTTGAGATAACCTTTTGTTAAATTGCCCAGACTAGCCTTGAACTTGAGTTCTCTTGCCTCAGCCTGGAGAGTAGTGCGATTACAGATGTGCCACCACTCCCAGCCGCTTAGCTTTTCTAATGTACACACACACCTTTGAACTTGAAAGTGATTGCAATGTGATACTGGCCTGTAACCTTGTTTCATTCCTTAGTTGGTTACAGATCTACCTTGATGCTAGTACATTTGGATCTGGTTTGTCTTTTCAGGGTCTTCATTATAGGCCACTGTATGAATGTGATTTCATTAACCAAGCCCCTTTGGAGAGACTTTTAGGCTGTCTTTCATTGTTGGTTATTACCTAGAATGCTGCTAACTAGCTCTGAGCCACAGGCGTTTGCACACTTGTATAATAATTTCTGAAGGATGACTTCTTCAGAATGGATGTGAATTTATATAGGTGTGGAGACTTGCTTGGTCACGTGTAGATACCTTCTCATTTTGATAAATTTTGTCAAAATGCCATGCATCAATGTACCAACTTGCACTACAGCTCTTGTTGTGTGTTATAGTCCCTTTTCTTTAAATTTGTACTGACTCTGGGTAGTGTGGATTTTAGCTAAGCTGGCAGGTAAATGAACTTCAATTATTTTGATTTGCACTTGTTTTGTTAATTGTAACCTGGTGTCCAGAATTATTGGATTGGGTGAAATAATAAATAACTCGGAAAATAAATCAGCAGAACAGAGCAGAACACTTAAGAAACTCTGGTTTATTTTGTTTTGTTCATATTGTTCCATATAATTACCGATGTATTACATAATCATGGAAACAAACCCAGCACACCACAGATGAGAATTTGCTCCAGAAACTTTAAAAGATTTTTGAGTTTATTTGAAAAAATAATTCATTTTCATTAATACAGAACCAACAGCTTCCAAATCATGTTATGCAACTCCTGCATCTAACATTTTTTTAAAAAAAATCATCTTCTGAAAAAGATATATTGACCATAATTAATTTTTTTTAGAATTCAAGAGTATTCTTTGGTTGACGTATTTAATCTATAGCATCCTCTTCCTTCTCTCTCCAAGTATCACTAATGCCAGACAGAGGCAGTCCTGCGGATGAGGTCAAAACATCTACTTTCTTTCTTCTCAGTGTCTGTAGTTCCCCTCCATGAGCTCCACGAGCTCCACGAGCAATGTTTGAGGCCCTAGTGTATGGTCATAGAGACGAGGTACTTCAGTTCCACCAGAAGAAACATTCTGAACCAGGGACTTTACCCAGGCTCCTGCAGACATGGTTTCCAGGTGCAAAACTGGACCCCAAAGCCATTGTTCCCCCATAGCACCAGCTGCATGCAGCCTGTGTGAGTCACCTGTGCTGCAGGCCCCATGCTGAGACAGGTGCTGGACCCAATGTAATGCTCTACTGTACCAGTTCACATCTCTTAATCATTTTTGAACAATGGGCCCCCATTTTTATGTTTCACTGAACTCTGCAGGCTATGTGGCCGGTCTTAGACACACATAAAAGTTGCCTCTTCTGATTCTTTTGACCTGTGATCTGTGTTTTCATTGGGCATTGAAAATAGAGTTGTGGGCAATCCCCTAGCAGCAGAATAACCCTAATTCTGAAACACTTCCAAAAATATAAAAGTTTTTGGTCACTGAGTTCATTGGGAGTAGTAAGGGAAGACACAGAGGAGATTTTGTTTATCTGTGAGTCTATAAACTGAAATCCATTCTCACTGGAACGTGGCAGAATAAAGCTCGATGTGAGGTCATAGCTCTGCTCTCTGAATATTTCAGCTTCATGAGAGAGCTGGTTCGTTTGAAGAACAAGTGCGTACACCTGTACACCAATAAGCTAAATATAAACATGTTCCTTTGTAATTCTTTTACCATCGGGATGATTATTTCAGCAATTTGGATGCAAAGTAGAATCTGTGAAAGATCTGGATTTAGCTATTCTTTTGGCTTTTTTTTTTTTTTTGACTGGAGACTGAACTCAGGGCCTTCACAGTGAACTATATCTTCAATCTCTTAAAATTAAAAAAAAATTCTTTTGAGATAGGGTCTTATTAAGTTGCCCAGGTTGGGCTGGAATCTATGATCTTCTGTATTGGCCACACAGAATATTGGTATTACAGGCATCCTCTTTGAGTTAAAATCATCCTGAGAGTGATACATGCGTACCCATGTGTTAGCAGCACAATGCACAGTAGCTAAATCATGGTAGTGGCCTATATGCCTATCAGCAGATGTGTGGATAAAGAAAAGGTGCTATAGATACACAGTGGAGTACTATGTAGCCATGAAGAAGGAAATTTTGAGCCATTTATAGGAAAATGGATGGACCTTGAGAATGTAATGCTAAGTAAAATAAACCAGCCAGAAAAGACTAAATATCATATGTCATCGCTAACACGAGAGGCCCTAAACATAAGCATTTTAAAGAGCAGAACAAACAGCCATCTTAAGGAATAGGGAGCGTGTCCCAGCAGAGACAGGAAGAGGGTCTGAGAGGAGGGCAGAGAGGAAGATGGGGGTAAAAAATGATCAAAATGCAGCACGTATCAAACCCCCGAGCTGAAAGTACTGAAAGAAAAGTCGCACAGTTAAAAAAAAAAAATCTCTTCTTAATTAGCATAATTCTTCCTGTTTTTCTTCAAAAGAATGGTAGGAAATTATGGTCTAGAAATGCCATAAAAATCTCTAAGGTCTATTTATAGGAAGAAATAAAGTTTTACTACATGGCATAATCCTCTGTACATACAGGGTAGAACAAGGTTTTGAAAGGAGGAGTTGCCAGGGAGGAATAATTCTCTGTAGATACCTTTAAGCTGGGGGAGGCTCCAGGCCAAGAGGCTGAGGTGCCTAGGCCTTCTGAGCCTGCGCAGGGCTTCTTCCCCGGCTCTGTGTCACAGGCACTCAGAGCACATAGAGAAGGGCTCATGTCCGAGCCTCATCACACATGAATTAAGTCATAATCTCAGAGTGGAGCTCAGGCAAGGGTATTTTTTAAGAGGTGTCCCTGATAATTCTTATTGTTTATAGCTGGGGTTAAACTGCCCTTGGTTTTACATATACCAAAAGAAAGACTTGGACTACCTCAGCAGACCAAGAGTCTCTGTTTGGAAAATTTACATCTGATTATACTTAAATGTAGACAACATTAATGTAGCCAGTCACTTCTATGTAGTTTCTTAACGTTAGGTAAAGGTACCTGATAAATAACTGAATGACTTCTCTAAGGTTGCAGAACACTTCAATAAGTGATAAGATGCTCAAGAGATGAAGATATTTTTAAAAGAAAGAGCCCATAACTGTTTTTAGGAAATCGGAAATGTATCAAAATTTAAAAGTCCTTTAAACTGAGGGCAAGTAGTGTTTTTTAAACTGAGGATATTTTTTAGATACCAAATAGTATTTCCCATTAAAAAAAGAGAAGAAAGTATTCAGACCAAAATTTTCAAATTAAGGCATTTGGAAACATATTCATATTTTCTAGACTGCCCCTTTGATAATATACTTTTTCAAAACTCCATTAAATGTCTTGATAACAATTCTATTATTCCTGGATAGAAATTCTTTTTCAATCAATTTTTTGGGTTCTAGGGTAAAGATGTCCTTGAAGATTTCCCAAGTCCACACAGAGCTGTGAAGTCTGGCACCTAGGAAAGAAGAGAGGCAGGGAGAAGGGGAGAGAGAAAATATGCAGGCAAGAAGAGTCCCTTTGTTACTTCCTGTTCCTTTGGGGAGTGAGGGTGGGGGAGAAAGCTACAGGAATTATACCCATAATTCACTCTGGCAGAGCCAGATGAAAGACCTCATCTCTATGTTGCATATTTGAACTCTGGAGCCAGATCAGAGAGACACAAGGTTCAAATTTTCCTCTGTGTGTTGCATCCCAACTATGTACTGTGAAACACACTGAAAAGACTAACTTGGGCTCCGAGATTTAGTATATCTGCAGACACAGGGTGGGAGGGGAGTGTTTGGAAGCGTCATTTAAGGAATGAGACAAAACTTACAATGATTGCATCTTTTTTCTGTAAAGAGCCTTGCTGTGGCTTGTGTTTAGATGTTCCCCCAAAGCCTCATTTGGTTACAGGCAGGGCTTTTTCCCAGGTGGCTGGATCTTGAGTGTGTGATGCTGGGACTGATTCACGCTAGGATGGAGGGCGCTAGGATTAAGGGTGTGAGTGCTATCCACCTCCAGACGATATAAGGGATGGTCAAAGCTCTGGTTGTCCCTTGCTTGGCTACCTTCTGCCCACCATGAACTGTTTCTCTGCTGTCATACTCTTCTGCCCTATCACCCGACCGTGGAGCCAGCCAGTGATGGACTGAAATCTCCCCAAACTGTGAACTAAATAAATCTTTTCCCCTTTAACTGTGGATGTCAGGTGTTTTGTCTCAGCAATGACAGAAAAGTAGTTAAGACAAGCTTAAAGAACACAGAGATAACCCAAACTAAGAGTGAACCCAGTTGAAAACCAGCGTCATCAATTATTCTAAAGAACTTCCGGAGGTCTCAATAATAAGATGGCCAAAGGATCAGGCACAAAAAGGAAGTTTTCAGTTCATTTAAACTCAGAATATTCTCCAACATCACTGAGGTAAATAATAAGAACCAGACCCGCAAGTAGACCCAGCCTTGATATTAACCAAACAACCTGCAATGCCAACATTTTTTTTTCCATTGAGTTCATCTAGGGAAAGAACTGTATTTCCTAAGTGCCAGCTTCCACTTTGCCCTGTTGCATTTTAATTCCAACTTTGGTGCTTGGCACGCTGATTGAAAAGCTGTAGGACACTATTTTCATTCTAGTCCACAGTATTAGGCTGAGTGTTTCTCTCCTTGTTTGATACCAAGAACAAGATGCAGGAACCAGTTAAACTGCACAGTCCATCCTTTGTCTCTACAAACTTCAATCTGATCCAGAAAATACTTTTTAGCGTCCTCCTCACTTTTCCCAACTGTCAGGGCATCCCGGATATATTCTATATCTTCTTTACTTGTTAACTGGGGCATTCCCGTCATCAGCATCATGGAGAACAGGATGATAAGGAGGTTTGTGTGATGGCGTAGGGCTAGATAAGCTTTCACACAGACATCCTGGATGGAAGAGAAGGAACCGCCATCATTAATTTTATAGTAACTGCAGGCTGAAAGAATTGGTTCATTTGAAGAGCAAATATGTACTCATATGCACCATCAGTGAAATATCAATGCATTCCTTTGTTAATTCCTTTATCAACAAGATGATTATTTCATCTTGCTGTACTGGAATGTACATGGCATTACTGTTCACAAGAAGAAACCATCACAAGCCAGCCAGATCTGTATCACAGATGAAAAACTTGAGGACAAATCCTATTCTTATAATCTCTTAAACACATCAGGGTAGTTGTATAGATCGAGGCTATGCTCAAGGGAAACCAGATGATTCAGGTAAGTTTTGTATTTCTTAGTCTATCTTTTAAATTTATTTCTTAGGAAATTGAAGGCGCAACTATCTGTAGGCTCGGAAGAAGAACGAGTCACTTTTGAACACCATCCTGGAATCCATAAACTTGATGTGAGCAAAAATAATGATTGCCAAGAGCTAATGAAGTCCACAGCAGTGAAGGAAACTGTCTGAGATTTAAGTGTTCATCTTCATTTTATACTTTGTTCTCTTCTAAGAAAACAGCTGAGTTAGATATTCTCTGAGTGATTCTCAAAAATTACTGATCTTTGGAATTTCAGTTTAAATTCTGAACATTGTGTGAAAGAGAGGGCCTTAAAAAAATACTATAGGTGACGCATCCTCAAAAAGCTTTGCAGCAGGTGATGCAGGTGAGTTATGGCCACTTATAAAGGAACAGGTATCATTACACCATTCAACTTATTCCGAAGTATAGGAAAAGTTGCAAGGTTTTCAACATTGTAACACGAGAATAACCCAACCTTACTGTGATAACATGATAAGCAGAGAACATCAAAGAAAACTAAGGTTAATGATTTTAAGTATATTTTAAATAAGATAATAAAACTAACATAAGAAAACTATAAAATGTGAAAAGAATAACATTCTGTAATCAAATAGTTTATTCCCAAACTGCAAGATTAGTTCATTAAAAAGTATTGTATCAACATTCATTTCTGATTTTTAAAAAGATAATGTGTAAATTAATACAAAACTGAATTGCAGCCATGTGAAGAATTATCTGATGTTATCAAAATAATTCTACATAATGAAATGCCAGAAGGAGAAGTGAAGCATAAAAATCAGAAAAGTGAAGATAAAATTAGAATTTACCTATGACATAACTGTTTTCTTAAGACATCGAGGGAAGAGAAATTCAAATATTATTGTAACTGATTGAAATAAACTACCTTTTACAAAAATTACTAAATACAGTGTTATAAATGGAGCCACCCATTGAAGAGCATAACGTAAAAACTGGCACTGTGACAATGGTGATAAGAACACTGTACCTGGAATTAACACAAACAAAAATATACCCTGAACCTATTTTAAAACGAACTGTAAGACTCTGAAAAATCACATAGAGGAAAACCTCACTGCAGGGAGTGATGGGGCACGTTATTCAGAGATAAACTGCTTGTTTCCAACATGGGAGTTATTTTCAGATTATTTATAAACAATACAATTTCAACAAAATTCTTATTGGCTAATTAAATTCAGAACTCAGAGGCAGTTTTTCAGTTCATCCAGAATAACTAGGGCCTGAAAGGATATTTTGAAAAAGATTGGTAATGAAAACCAATGCTTGCTGTAGCAGTTATTAAAACATTTTATAGAATTATAACAGTAAAGAATAGCATAAAATAGTATTTATTCTTGTCCAAAAGGACAAGAAAACTTGTGGAACAGAACAAAAAGTGCAAAGGCATATGGAAAGCTGATCTAAAGATGGCTTCTCAAATTGGCAGAGAAAAGATTTATTACTTAATAAATGAAGCCAGAGTGGCTCATCATTTGGGAGAAGAAGAGAACTTAAAGTCTTGCTCTCTGTGTTAGACCAAAATAAATTCCAGATGAGTTAAAGACTTAAATGTAAAATGGGGAAATATTTAAGGAGCTGTGCATTGGGAAAGCCCTTTATGAAGAATTTCAAAGTGGAAAAAATATAGAGGTTACAGACATTTAAACACTTTTGGGGAAAAAGGAAGCTATAAACGATTATTAAAAGAATATACTTGCAACATGATTTATCACTCTCATACTCCCAGACCCTCAAATCGTTTTTACAAATCCGTAAGGAAGAGATAAATAGTTGACCAAAACTAAAGGCCAAGGATATATATGAGAATTTACATGGTAAGACAAAAAAACAGATAGCAAACCTGTGAAAAACACACAATTCATTAATAAATAAATGAAACATAAAATGAGATGGAAATATTCACTTACAAATTAAATTTTTTTGTTTTGTTTTAGGGCTTATTTTCACAGATAATGCCTGGTGTCAACCTTTAATAGGTTCGTGGTAGATGGGAATAGACCTAACTTTCTCGGCAGGTCATCTGCTAACATGCATAAACATCTTTCCAATGCTAATACATATTATTAAACTGAATTGTGATGGTAACAACATAACAGATGGCATTTGCCGAAATTCATCAACATTCGCAGAACCGTACACTTGAAATAGGTGAGTTCAACCACAAAAAATGTGACTTCAAAACTAACTCTGGTGTGGTGGTGCACACCCGTTATCCCAGCATCCTGGAAGGCTGAGGCCAGCAGATCGCAAGTCTGAACCTGGCATGGGAGTCTTAGTGACTTAGCGAGTGGCCATCTCAAGATTAAAAAAAAAAGAAAGGCTGGAGGTAGAGTTGAGTGTGTAGGCCCTGGGTTCAATCCCCAGTACTGCAGAAACAGAGACGAGAACAGATCTGTATCTTTTAATCCAGAAATTGCCAAGCTAGGAATTTATCTTTTTGAAAAACTGGGTAATTTGCAGCAGTTTATCTACAAGAAAGTTTACTAGGCCATCATTTAAAAATGTGGAAACTGCAAGGCTGCCTAAATGCCCACACCAGGAGACTTATAAGAAAAGCTTTATGAATTGCACCTCTGCAGCTACAAGAGTGACGCTGTAGAGGAGTGTTTTAAAAGCATGTAAATGAGTTTACTTTAGAGAACAAGAATACAACACACGTGTTATCATCCCACTTTGCTCAATTAACCCAAAATATTTATACGGAAAAAAGAATAAAAGTTGGCAGGTCAAAATGTTCATAGTGATTTTTCCTTTTGCTTTTAGTTCATCTTTGATCTATATCATTTGTTGTAGAGTACCTACAGTGGTGACAGAGGTCAGGCCTGAGTCATTCTGTATGTCAGGGTTGGACTCTGGACCCATCTCCCTGTCCAAGTCAAAAAACAAAGCAAAAAACAAACCATGGACTATCCTGGCATCTTTTAAACAAGGCAATGGACAGATAGGTGGGTAGATAGATAGGTGATAGATAGATAATGCCTGGCAGAGAGGCCAGCCTCTCGCAAGTGCTCAGGACCTGTCGGTCTCTTTCCTACCTCCGACTCTCATCTCTCTTCTCTGTTTACCATGAAGCAGGAGACCATTTTGACTATTCCTGCTGCAGCTCAGGCCTCAACTGTCCCTTGGCTGCTGCCCCAGTGCATTAGTGCTCTTGCATTCTTAATGATTCCACTGATGTCCGGAAATAATTTTCTTTTGCTCGTGCCTAGGGCCCACTGAGGTCTCTCGATTATTGGTAATTACAGAGCATAAGTGCAGCCTGCACCTCAGGCTACAGCCTCATTAATTCACGCAGGCATGATGGGGGGGTGCTTTTTGATTTTGAATTCAAGTACACTCTGATTTTTAATTATTTTCTATCCTTCTGTACACTAGGGGCTGCCTGCTGTGGGAGCCCACTGCGTGGTCAATCTCTTCTTAACAGAACATTTTCAAGGAGGGAAATTAACCTGAGGCCATTTACCACATGGACCCATAGGTACGCAGTAAATACTTCTTAAGAGGTGACATGTAGATTCATCTACTCCTGCGGTACCAAACGGATGCATGATGGGAGAGGAGTTGTCCTGATTTTCTTGAAGGTCATCTCAGTATGATTTTTTTTCAGTGCTGTGGATTGAACCCAGAGCCTCATGCATGCTAGGCAAGTACTCTGTCATGCAGCCACACCTCAGCCCATATGAATGATTTTTATTGGTGCTAATTTATTCAGCTAGCTCTGATGTTCATACATCAAGATCCCTTCTAGGAGAAAGAAATGTCCTTCCTGAATGTAACTGCATGTCCCATGATTTCAGAAGCAATGTCCAATTCCTACTTAGTGCACAGACTTAAAAACTTGGTGTTGATGAATTGTCCTTTGCTTTAGGTAGTGTGTATGAACTCAAATTTGGGATCGATAAACTGTCACCAGAGAAGCCACTACTCTCTGGACCTCAGATTTCCTTACATGTAGAATGAGAGCACTAATACTAACAAGAACCATTTTAGATGGTTGTGGTGAGGTTTGTCATGGAACTGGTTGGCTGTTATTAATACCATACAGAACTGTATTACTGAACAGATACATTTCTCAATGTTCAGGAGGTCACTTTCTCAACTGGACCATCTGTCCAAAATGTCTCCTTACCTAATAAAGACCTAGGGGGTTGTGGGTTCGAGTGGGGAATGCCGGGCTTTGCTTGTGTTGAGAGGGGGTACTATCTTCACACTGGGCCCCTTGCTGGGCCAGTAAGACAGAAGCTACATCTGTAGGTGGCTCTCTTGCCTTGCAGAGTGGGGTTGTCCACCTGCTCCAGCCACTCAAGCCCCAGAAGTTTCATTTCTGTCCTTTTCACTCAGCTGCAGGGTCTGAAAGTGTGTCCTGACCCTTCTGCTTGGGCCCAGGGCCCTGTGGTTTGAGGGACCCTGAGGATGTGGCTTGGGAGCTCAGGGGAAAACCCAGAACACAGAAGTTACCGACTGTACAAACAGGATTTTCCCTTTGGCCAGGACTGCCTGTTGTTGACCTCAAACATTCTTCTCAACTGCCGGTTTGAAGTTTTGCATTATCGAACAGAGAAGCTTAAGACGGTCAGGGAGGAAGCTGATTTTGGAACTTGGCTTAATGTACATGTTAATGAGCTGGGCACAGAAAACATCACGTTGTTATTAATGTCATTACCTGGAGCACTCTCCATTAGTAGCTAATAAATAGGTTGATTACATCTGCTTTTGATTTTCTTGTTGATTTAAATGCCTTAATGATAGCATCCAAATACTAAAAGAAAAGATTGCTTTTATAAAGCTACCACCTCTATGAGTCTTGGAAACAAAGGAAGTTAGAACCATTTCAGTGCCCAAACTTTGCCTTGATTTGCAAACTGCCCCAAGGATCAGTTCACTAAAAGGGTAAACAAATTCTATACACAATTGTCTAATTTCTCAACGATGAGTTGTGACAGCACTAGACTGTCCAAGGACACAGGGAGTACGTTTTCTGGCAGTCAACATCCTCCATTCTTATCTAGAAATTATGTATTCACAAAAATGAAGAAGTAACATTATGACCATAGAACAGAAACTTCAGTATAAGATTCTGAGGCTGAAGGGAGAAAAGAAAAATTCACAAATATTCATCAATGAAAAAATATGTTCCTACCCATTTAGTTTTCCTTAATAGTAATGTTGGCTCTGCCTGCTGAAGGAAGGATATAGTGGAGAAAAATATTTCCAGCCCAATGCAAAGGATTATATTTTGCTTTTTTTAAAAAAATCAAATGCATTGGCTAGCCAGTGTCCCTTGGAGTTAATTTAGAGAAAGTAATTGATGAATAAACTTAATAATGTGGGAAGCAGAAGCACTGTCCAGCAAATCTCAAAGAGGGATGGTCCAACACTGGCTATGCACTTGTGGAATATGAGTTAGGAGTCTTATTTCATTAACCCAGAAATTATTCTGAGACTTCCTGTTTGCCAGGGAAAGGGCTTTCTTCTTAAATATTTAGCCAGAAACTTATTAGAAGCTTAAAGGTCACAGATTTATCTCCGGCCTTGTTCTAAAGGAGATCTAACATGAACTGTCTGGATGCAAAAGGAGAGTGGAGAAAGGAGAGGGAATAACAAAGAAAATGATCCACAACAGGCTGGAGAAGGAAACTAATTTAAACTGTAAATCACAAATCCTCCGTAGTTGCTGTGGATGCCCTTTAAGTGTATCTCTAGCCGAAAGGAAACTCGAATACATTTCTCCATCTAGTGCTTAGATTTCTTAAAAAATCTATTTGTTGAGGAGAAACGCTACCTTCCTAGAAACAAAGACCAGTAGAAAACTCAGTGCAAATTAAAACAACATTGAGATTCATTCTCCTCCCAGAAAGAATGGCTCTATCAACAAATCAACCAATTTCAAACGCTAGCAGGTCTGTGGGAAAAAAGAAACCCTTCTTCTCCACTGTTGGTGGGAGTGTAAACTGATACAACCACCGTGGAAATCAGTGTGGAGATTCCTCAAAAAATTAGTATTAGAAATCCCATCTGACCCAGCTATCTCCCTTCTAGGTATTTTCCCAGGAGAAATGAAAACATCATACCACAGCAATATATGTGCACCTATGTTTATAGGCACACAATTTGTGATAGCTAAATCTTAGAAACAACCCACACGGCCATTAACTGAGGAATGGATAAAAACAGATGTGATATTTTTATACAGAGGACTACTACTCAGTTATAAAGAAAGATAAACTCGAGGCTTTTATAGGTAAATGGAGGCAATCAGAGACCATACTCATAAGGGAAATAAATCAGACTCATGTGTAAACATCGTATTGTCTCCCTAGTGTAAGAAACTGCAAGAGTAAACAAGATCCAAAAGGTTCAATAGATATAGTGAAAGGGAAAGACACTGCTCAAAAGAAAGAACAACCGGGATGAGGGAAAGGAGAAAAGAAGGAAGGGCAGAAAAAGACATGTATATATGCACAAGATAACTAAGATAATTGTACTACTAATTTCTATTAGTTCATTGAAAGGAACAGTTAGTGCTTATATTGTTTGATTAATTTTGCATGCCTGTATCTGGTCATTTGAGCAACTATTTTGAAGATAACTATATGCAATATAATTACCATTGTTAATTTTCTATCATCTTGTTTTGAAATTCTATATCATTTTTATTGTTTTTATCTTTAAAATAAAAAAAGAAATAATAGCATTTTTAGTTTGAGAAAAAAAGAAAATTCACAAAGAATCTTTATAAAAAGAGTACATCTTGTAACATAGTGAACACTGACCTCAGCAGTATTTTTATGGTGAACAAAAAAAAATTATTTAAAATAAACTAACCATTGAGAGCATGACCCCAGATGAAAAGTTATTCTTGGTTAATGTTCAAAGTAATAGTGGTCTAATATCTAAGGTGCTGAGTGGTGCTGCCTGCTCGTGGATTAGCTCACACACACCATGCAAGGCCATCTCCCCAGTCTGGGATTTGTCTCTTCAGAATACCGATTCATTTCCACAAGCTCGACTGAGTCCTAACCATGTGGCGCCCTTCCACGAGTCTGCAGCTGAGGGAGACGTAGCATTAACGAGCTCACTCTCCTGCCATGGCTAATGCCAGCCCTCCTCTGAGGGCAGGTTCTGACAGACAGCGTGGCAAGGTCCCGGCAGTCCTACTGGGGTAGATGGAGCCTGAGCCTGCTGACCCAGGCAGCAGGCCGGGTGTGAAGCCCAGGGGAGCCTTTCTCAGCTCAGTACATGGTGCGTAATGTGTACCTGTTATCTCCGACTTGGCCCACGAAAGACTTTAATTAGACTCATTCATGGTTAATTAATTGAGTTCCACATGACCTCTTTGATCTGCTCTGGCCCCACCCCAGTCTAACCTGTGCACTACTTCCTGTCTGGCCCCAATGTCCTTCCTTGACTCGCATTCTGTCACACACTCCACAGACACTTTCGTTCCATCCATACCAAGCAATTGTACTTTTTGTTCCCAACCACTGACCGCGTGTACTTTTCTAACTTCAGCTGAGAGCTCACGCTGTCTTTTCTACCTGGCCATTCCTTCCTTCCCTGTCCAGTATCTGCCTGGCAAAATAAAATTGAATGTAGCCCTAAAGGCCTAATAAAAACACTTCTTTTTCTGTTCTCTCCTCCAGGGTGGGATTAATTGCTCCCTCTGGAAACTGCTCTCAGCATGAAGTATTCCTTGGCAGGAATCTGTGCCCGTCTCTCGCCTTTCCTCTGCTCTGCATGGCCTGCGCCTGGCACACCATAAATAATCTGTGGGATGGATGCTTCGTGTGAGGCAGCCAAGTTCAGTCTTGGGCAACATTCACCACTTTAAAATCAGGAGGACTTGGAGAACAATTATATTTGAAGGAGATTAAACTGGAAAGATCTCTCGTCTTCTCAAGGGCAATACTTGATGCTTATTAAATAATAAGCATTTAATATGTACATATTCAGCGTCCATCCTGTTCTGGATGTGGTGAACAGGGCTTGAGGACTACAACAGAACGGAACAGGAGGCTGACAATGTCCAGGCACACAGAGGCCAAAGAAGAGGAAACAGAACGGTCACAGGGGATATTGGTGAGCTGGCTGCTGACCCCAGGACAGTATCAGCGGGTGAGGTCTCCCAGATCCCTTAGGAGTATTCATGAGGCAAGGATAGGGACGGGTGGGCCTCAGAGCAAAAGGTAAGATAGATCATAGGAGACAGGGAGCTACAGCTTGTGCAAATGGGAAAGGGACCAAAAGATGGGGGAGGGGAAAGATGGAGAAGCAAGGAGAATTAAGCTGGGTTATAAACGTACCAACTGTAAGAGAAACGTCCTCATCATGTGCTGCAAATGTAAAAGTCAAAAATAAAAGGAGCAAGTGAAACAGAAGGAGACCTCAGAAGACCCCTTGGAATGACACCGAAGCTGAGACCTAAGGGTCAGCGAGGGCCTTCTGAGCAGCGGAGGGGAAGGGCTGTGTGCAGACTGCAGGGCGGAGGGGACATGCAGAAGCTTCCACAGAGCAAGCGGCCGGAGGAGGGAAGGCTCACGGGCCGTAGCGGCTGCTGGGCACGGGGCCAACTTAGACACTCACAGTTTATGCAAAGTGACAAAGTCATCATTGTCCGGAAGTCAGAGAACTTTACTCTGTTTGAAGTAAGACACTAACATCCTATTTCTTAAGTTCAGTTGTTCAGCAAGTTCTGATTAATCTGTAACCTTTTACAAAGCTGAGTGAATACTACTTAACAGACTGAAGGTGAAACACTGACAGCATTACCTTTGGAAGGCAGGGCAGTATGTTTCCGATTTATTTGTCTTAAAATATTTTACTCTCTTTTGTTTTTAATGAAAAGCACTTGAAACCTAAGAGTCTCATGCTCTACCGACTGAGCTAGCCGGGCACCTAGCATTTGAAACTTAAAAAATATTTTACTCTCTTTTGTTTTTAATGGAAAGCACTTGAAACCTAAGAGTCTCATGCTCTACCCACTGAGCTAGCCGGGCACCTAGCATTTTAAACTTAAAAAATATTTTACTCTCTTTTGTTTTTAATGGAAAGCACTTGAAACCTAAGAGTCTCATGCTCTACCCACTGAGCTAGCCGGGCACCTAGCCTTTGAAACTTAAAAAGAAGGCCTTAAAATGAGAGGGCAAATTTCATTTGCCATGATATAAACATATTTGTGTTATGTATAATCTATAACTGTTCATTGAAGTTTAAAATAAAGTGGTCTAAAACAAATTACGACTGGCTTAAACATTATTTTTACATATCTTCAGTAAGTGGGAGATTTTCCTGAGAATTTATGTATCAAAGTTGTCATCATTAAAATATATATGTTTGGCATCCTGTATGTCAAACACTGCCCTACAGGGTGACAACCACTCTTAAATTCACATCATGGCCTCTTCAGATTTGTTCTGTGTCTGCCTAACTGTGGTTTGTTTCTGAACTCCCCCCCTCTAGGTGTTTGTGAATGTGGTCCCAGGCTGCTCTAGCTGCCCCAGGAGAGCCTGAGACTGATAAAGCACAGCGGTTCTCTTTCAGCTTCTGCCCCTGGGCCACCGGCAATGAGAGTTTTAAATCTGCACGGGGAAGGGTCACCTCTCCCTTAGTGCAAGCGGGTCAACCTTTCTCCACCTTTCCTTCCAAGTTATTCACATTATCAGGTCAAAATTAGCAATTCGCTGGAAATGAGGACATCTTTCATTCCAAATGTAAATATATACAACATTTCCCAGCTTGCCTAAACATGGAAGCTTGATTATGCAAGATTCTGAGACACCCTTGAGAGAATTTAGAGCTGTGCTCCCTGTGCTTGAAGAACGTTAGAAAGGAAACAGAACTAAGGTGCACAAAATCTTGGGTTAGCAGTATGTAAAAAAGAATAAAAAAAGGAAAAAGGGAAAGAAAACTTGTCTGAGGTCAGAGCTAACTAATGACGATTTTGTGGCCCACCTTTGTCAAGCAGAAACTGGACATTCTCGTGTGTATAATTTCACGCCGGGGTGTTCAGCTTTTCCCTGGGAGCGAGGAGGGTGGGGAGAGGGAAGGGAGCAGAAGCGCATAGGCGAAGGTGGGCCCTTGTAGCTAGGACATGCTGCTCCGTCATGTTCCACAGATTGCCTGAGACATCGTTCCAAAAGTGGCTTCTCAAAAGTGTTCAGAGTTTGAAGCCCTGTTGAGAAGTACGTAACGGCGACAAGTCTCTGCTATGGTCTAGGTGCCAGGCTAAGCATTCTGCATATTTCGTTTAAACAGTCCCCAGTGCTGGCCGCTTACTGAGATAAGCAGTCTGTGCTGTGTTAGGTGCTTCTTACTGGAAGCCCCAAATCATGGGGCTGCCTGATCTTGGAGAGGAGCCTCCAGGCCAGAGGGCTTGGTAGATCTTTTATCTTTATAAAAATAAATAAATAAAGCCTAGAAAAACCAGCTGGGTCTAATTCCTTCTATAAGGGTGACAGAACAGTGATTCTGAAGGGATGGATAGTTTTCATTACGTGCACAGATTTTCAGCAGGAGGGCCAGGATTCAGAGTGAAGCATATGTCTTCCAAAGGGGTCTTTTCAACTACCATGCCATGCTCTGTCTGTGTTTAAGGCTCAATGTAGGCATATTCAGAGGCACTGGAAATACAGGCGCATCCTCCAAAACATACATACATGTGGTTTGATCTAACTTGTGGTGGGTAAATGCTTAAAAAATCATTACAGTAAGAATTTATTACAGTGAAAGACATACTGCCACTATCACTTTTAACATATTTAAATTACTGTCCCTTGCTTCAAAAACACATACCCTATTGTTCTTGGTAGTGCGAGTTTCACTAACAATGATTTAAAATTTTCTAATATTCACTGTATTTTTCAGTCACCTCCCGAATAGAGGTATGGCAGAATGTACAAAGGTTTATGTTTCTAGTGGTGCACACAGGCTGGAAGTTGTGCTAGTGAAAGAGACTTCAATGGCCTGAGAGACAAGCTTTGGTGACAAAGAATGGAGAAATGCTGTCAAAGCAAAAGGACAGAATGTGCAAAGGCTCGCTCCACAGGGGTTGCTGGGTGGAAGCTGTCAGAAGCGCAGGGAACATTTCCTGGGCCTCCCCAAACTGGTCTCATGAACAAATGTTTGAAGCTTAGAAAATAAAATCACCAGTAGCAGAAGCACTGAAAGTGGAAGTGAAGTGCTGCTGGGATTTTACAGAGTGACATAAGCACTGCACGGGTCTCCGGGGACGTCCACAGTGACAGGACAGATGGACAGTGTCCTTGGGAATAACAGGCGAAGGAAGAGAACAGAGCCACAGAAGCAAAGCACCAGTCAGGAAGGCCAAGCCCCTGGACTCTGAGTCCCCGAATCTCAGTCTATCGCTGCTCTTCGTCTGAGTTTGTCACACGAACCCCACCTTCCAGGAAAGGGAAACACTCAATTCCCTCTTCAAATGGCAAAACCTTTCCCAGTTCTTTTTTTGGACCATTTTTCTCTTCCAGGAAGTTGTCAAAATATGTGATTTTTAACTTAAGAAAAACAGGACTGAAATGTGTCAAGTCCCTGGAAATAATCTGAAACCCAAGTGAGTTGGTGCAGAAAAACACACACCCTAAAAATCCTAGACCATCTGGCCACAGAGCTCTCAGTTTCTCTGACAACACCACTGGAACTGTGGGAGGGCAAGTCTTGTAATTACCAAGTCGAAAACCAGCCAGGGGAAACAACATACAGTACCCGTTCTATTGAAGTTAGAGGCCTGGGCTACCTCCCAAGTTCATATCAGACTCAAGAGGACACTCGGGGAAAAGATTTGTCCTTGAGATTTGGATGCAGACCAAGCCATGTTTAAGACACACTAAGGCAGGTGGCTATTTAAAGGGAAACCCAGGCAAATGGGCACAGAAGTAATTACTCTTCATGTCTGTCTTGTGTTAATATTGCTACACAATAGGTACAGTTACAACTTTTTTTATTGTGCTCATGAATAGTTACTAAATTTGCAAGTGTAAGATGTTCTCATCTATTTGAGACATTTTATAGTCAAAAGTGAACATAGACGAGGCAGGAATGGAAAAATAAGTCAAATGTGAACACCTCCCCAAGGGAAATGGTAGCCTCCTGTGGGATCTTGTTTACAGGTAAGGACAGAAACCCTGCCCCCAGCCCCTTTTGTATGCATGAGATTGAATCCAGGGCCTTCACACTGAGCTACATCCCATCCCTTTTTAGTTTTTGTTTTGAGATAGGGCCTCACTAAGTCACAAAGTTGCCCAGGCTGGGCTTGAAGTTGGAGATTCTCCTGTTTCAGCCTCCCAGAGTGCTGGGACTACTGGCATGCAGCACTATGCCCAGTTCAAACCAGAGCTGTCTGTAAAATCTGGGGTCAGGTTGACAAGATTTCCAGTGAGTGGAGGGACTATCCCTTACCGAAACAAGACAATCACATGATGGCGTACAAGGATTCCCTTTGCTAACAAAGCAATAAATACACGTGTAGCAAAAGCCACGTGAGGCTCAAAATTGAGAGCCCTAAAAACTAGGTGTGAAGTTTAGGTCTTCTAGTGAACGTGCTGCACAGATAACTATGCAGTGGCGACCTTCTCAGTGGGTGCCCTTCCTCAGAGCCCTCTCCTCAGTACCAGGATCATCCCCGTGTCCTGTGTTTGATAGCCCTGTTGTTTATGGAGCAGGTTTCTGGCCATTTGGTTTTGGGTGTGCGGACTTTGCAGCAGCATTATTTTACATTTGAGGCATGAACCAAGATGACAGGGAGGAGGCAAGAGGGGTCAGGGCAGAGGCTGGACCAGCCATCAAATGGGAGGAGAGGGGGCTACAGCCTGTGTCCCACACACCACTTGCGGGGTGGGTGTTCTCAGGGGGCCAGGAAGAGGAGGGGACGTACCTGAAATTTCTGGAAGTGCGGACTCGTCTTCTTCCCGGAAGTTCCCATTACAAACAAGAAGTCTGGGGTCAGCACAAATGGCACTCTCTCTTTATTAATGCCCAGGAAACTTTTATAATTCCCAAGAATGTGCCCAAAGTCAATATGGAATAGGTTTCCTTAAGAGACGAAAACACCTGGAGTTATTACACTAATACATTTGCTTGTAGTAACGCTTTGTTTATTTCTTGAAATAATTCTTGGGTTCCCTGAAAATGAGCTATCCTGGATGAGAGTATTTTTTACACTGTTTAGTAACTTGCAGGATTTTCTATCTTAGCAGGTGTGTGAAAGTATTAGTAGCCACAAAGCATTCTCTGAAGCAAGTATGGTTTTGGAGACTTCTGGTGTTCTTTAGATGACAACCAAAACCTTTTAAAAATTCTGAGCTTAAAATTATTCTCAGAAGTGTAAATCCAAGCTCTCTGGCTAATAAGTTAGTGTTAAGCCTCAGAATCTCTTATGTCCTCAGTGAAACCCAGATTAGACAGATGTTGCCCTCTGAGCATTCATCTTTTACTCTTTTTTTTTTTTTTTTTTCCGGGACCGGGGATCGAACTCAGGGCCCTAGTGCTCAGCGGCAAGCACTTAGTCCACTGAGCTGTACCTCCAGCCCCTCATCTTTTACTCTTGAGTAGCCCCCCAAAATAAATCATTCTGATGAATCTCCCCTGGGTTAATTTCCACCGCTACCACAATCACCACCACCATATCAGTTTTTCTTTTTTCTTGGCTATTTATCATTTTCATATAGTGGTTCATAAATGCATTGTCTCTTTTATACTGTACCTATTTTTACAGGGACTAAGCCCTTTCCTCACTCTGGTGTTCTTCTCCGATTGTACTCTTAAACTGGTTCCAATTTCATGTTGAAAAATCTCGTGGTGTGGTGGCCACTATTGGCCACTGTTGAGTAGGCAGTGAACCAGGAGGTGGGGAGATTAGGGAGCAAAACTGCAGACTTGAGGGAGTCTCTGGGCTTTTTGCTGTGGCTTCTCCACCTTGTCTGATGTTATTGACACTCCTACCTTCACCAGGTTCTGGGACATGCCCTATCCTTGTTTTGTAGTTCTCTCTCCGTCTCTCTCTCTCTCTCTCTCTCTCTCTCTCTCTCTCTCTCTCTCTCTCTCTCCGTCTCTCTGTCTCTCTCTCTGTCACTGTCTCT
>PVLD010011554.1:36260-64745 GCA_004027595.1 Dinomys branickii
GGGGGGGGGGGGGGGGGGGGGGGGGGGGGGGATGTTTAATGATGTTGACGCAGACCAAATGTCTCAGATGGGGAAGATGGGTAGATGGGTGGATGGATGAATACGTGGATGGTGGTGAAGGTTGTCCAAGGTGAGCATACTTAATGTCAAAGAATTGCATACTTAAAGATAACCGGTTAAGCTAGCAAATTTGGTGTTATGCGTATTTTATCACAATAAAAACCTTACCAGCCACAGATAAACTCACCTGTCTCTGAGATCATAATATTGTCGTTGTGCCTGTCGCCTATTCCAAGAACAAAGGTTGCCACGCAGTAGCCTGCACAGGAATAAACAAATCTCTCCACTGCTGCCTGAAACTAATTAAAGTGCATCTGAATATTAATTGTTTTCTAACTACACAGAATGGTATGAATTTATTACAAACGACTTCCAGAAAAAAACACTTTTGGGAACGATTTTCAGACAGTAAGCAAGTTGTGCCTGATTTCACAAGCATTGAAGCTATTAAGTGTCAAATTTCACTTTGCTCTGCTTACATTTAGTCAAAATTTCAATGAATCACAATAGCACAAAGACATGAGAGTCAAAGGGCCGCAGTAAATTAATCACAGGGTTCAATTCCTCTCTATGTATCCTTGCCCACTGCTATACAAAGCTCATAGCAATTTCTCCTTCATTATGGAACATGTTTTGCTTGTGACCACTTAAGAGTATGCCTCGGTTCACAAGTGCTCAGGTTTAGCAGAGTAATAAGTGCTGCTAATTATATTTCCTGTTCAAAAGGCTGCTAACCATGCAAATGCGAAGTGCTAATCCTGTGCACTAGAAATTTAAACGACAGCCAGACAGCCTAACCACACAGCTTGTGAAGGATTCAGCATATGCGCTTCAGAGGTTGGTGCAGCCGACATTCTCAGCTCCATCATTTACCACCCAGATTAGAGCACGGTGATAAATTAGAAATGACTTTGCTGGGACTATGGCATTTCCCAGGTAGGGGAGAATTTATACATGGTGCCTAAATATGCTGAGCAACAAAAATAGATAGCCCTCAAAAGCGCTAAGAGACTATTTTTGCAAAGCCAAATTCTAGCAGAGCATGCCTGCTAATCAAAGAAGAAGCAAATACTAGTGGAGTCTGGCACTGAGCCCCTCTGTTGTACACAGAGGCCCTGTGTCATCGTGCGAAAGCCCTCAAATCCCCACGACCTCATGCGCAAAGCGCTTCACCCATCCGTCGGGAGGTGAGACATTCGAAGGTCCTTTGAAAACCGGAACACTATTGAGATGTGACCGCAACTTGTAAGGAACTTGGGTGTGTGGCAAAGTGTGAGCTTACCTTTTCTTCAATAGGGCATTTTTCTTTGAGCCAGTGATTCAGGACTTCGTCTTTGAATGCGCCAGTGTTGCCCACTGTGCTTTGCTGGATTTTGGCAATGGTGGTGGCATCTTTCACGATCTCTATCATTCCTAGATGAGGGTGGCAAGAATTTCACAGAGGCTGGAGACTAGGGCTGGATGCAGAGGAGGAACGACTGTCTTTGAGTGGAGAGCAGAAGGTGTTTTTTCTCTTAAATTTTATTTTAAATCAGTGGCTATTTTTTAGGTCTGTACTGCCATGATTTTACTTATTTTTTACTTTTAAAGATTTTTTTTGTTCTTGTTTGTTGAGAAAGAGAAAGAATAGGACAGTATGGAGGTTGTAAGTGCTGTCCTTGCAATACCCCTGAATAAGAAGAGGCAAGGTCGCTTTGAGTAGGGACAAGTGAAAGTATTTAAGTGCTGAGCACATCCTTGCTTATTTTGTGATTTGTCCGTTTTTAAAATTACAATGTCAAATGAAAATGATTTTGTACAGTACTCACATCAGAAACCTGAGCAAAAATATGTTTGATCGAAACTAAAATGTTAAATACCTATAAACGTTCCTAAGAGTAGAGAGTATAATAGCTTTAATAATGTGACTTCTGGAATTTAAAAGTAAGTGACAGATCTTTCTGTCTAATTTTAAATGTTATTTGTAAGAGAAAAGTTTAATATGTAATGAAATGAGTTTAGAGTTTAGAGGTGGATAAAGGAGAAGGAACAACTTCTTTCTGAAATTATTTCCATGCCTAGTCATAAGGATTCGACACCTGCATTCATGTATTTTCTATGTGTCAGTATTAAGTTGTGATTTTTGTTCACCAGCCTGGGAACATTTTCTTCACTTTTATATGGATCATGGTTGTAATTTTTGAGTTATTAAATGCCTACAGCAAAGGAATTATGATCTTTGAAACTAGCTGAGGAGTACATTTGTCTCTTGAGGTGACCTCGTACCTATTTTGTCCCCAGTGGAAATGCAACCGTACGGCAGGAGGCACAAATCCAAAGACTCGGTCTCCCAGATGGACTCCATGATTCGGAGGATCTGAGCATCAAAACACAGAAACATTTCTGTTATAAATATACATTTCTTTAATACATTTTCTCCCCTGAAACTAGGATTCTTATCTGGAAACACAAAATACGCGAATAAATGTAAAATAGAAAAGCAACAATTCAGCCGTTATTAATCAACTTGGTGTTCTAAAGTCCTCATCATGGCGAGCCTGTTAATTTCAATCCCTGAAATGGACTTTGGGAAGAAGATCAACGGGTTTCTTTTGAGGCCGATTTTGAATGTTTCATTACCTATTTGTTGAAAATGTTCCACCCCATTATATATATTTTCCCACAATAACGCTAACATCCTCTTCACATATTTACTACTGTAGAACACATAAGACGCTTGTAGGCTACAACCAAAGCAGTAGCAACTACAATGATGAGATTAATAGCTTATATTTTCCAAATGCTCTTTTATCTGAGATTTGCATTCACTTTATACTGGGAATATGATGACTATTCCCTTTCATCAGATAAGGGAAGAACAGCTTAAAGAGCTTAGATAACTCACCCTTAGTTTTAAACCATGAATTAAAACAATAAAGCAAAGTACATAAAGAGTAAGTGCAAACTTTCCCTCAAATAGAGAGTAATAACAGTACAATTTGCTTTTCAAGTCCTCATCTCTGAACAACTCGAAAGATTCTACAGATTTGTTAGAAATTGAATTAATTTAACAAAAGGTCAAAGGTTTTCTTTTGAAAAATACTTCTTGGATGATACATATACTATTCTTGAAAAGTATTGTTGTTTTCATATTAAAAATAAATAAACACAATCTTAGAGAGCATTGAAAGCACAACCAGTTTTTAAATAGCCTACCTTTAAGTCAATGTGGTTTGTCTGTTTTAAATCAGCTACATTAAGTTTAAGGAATTGTTAGCACCACAAGGTTGAGAAACTAGCATCTGGTGACTATAACTTTACAGGTTGGTGAAGCTAAAGTTTATACGGAAGCGTTAGAAGCTATGGAAATGATTAGCATTGCTATCTTTGCTGTTCATCTTCTGTCCTAGTAGCAGGTTCACGCTCATCAGTTAGCAAACTTCTCCATGATCTACATGTTCAGCTTTTCTCTCCTTTGCATCCAGTCATGGACTTGAGTGTGTGTGTGTGTG
The DNA here is from genome assembly GCA_004027595.1 of Dinomys branickii. Classification (NCBI taxonomy): domain Eukaryota; kingdom Metazoa; phylum Chordata; class Mammalia; order Rodentia; family Dinomyidae; genus Dinomys; species Dinomys branickii. The sequence continues at coordinate 39,812 of PVLD010011554.1, forward strand.
TGTGTGTGTGTGTGTATCAGAGGACCTATCTAAGGAGAGTGCCTGTGGGTGTGCAGATGTCTATTAGCAGGAATAAATTGGATTCTGGATGTAAATATAGCTATAGTCTGTGTTACCAAGCTCAGAATGAGGCGCATAGAAAGTGGTTAGGTGAGAGAGTGTATTGGCTGTGTATCTTGGAAGGGATGAATAGAACTGTGGTGTGATCAGACTGCACAGATAATGACTTACAACCATATTCCCTAAATGGCAACTCTACTAGGTAACACATGATTACTGTTCATCAGATGAAAGAAGAAACTGGGAATGAAATTGATGGAAAACATGTTTTAGATCTAAAACAGCATTCCTTTTTCAGATAATCAAGCATACCTGCAAAATAAGCATGTCTTGGCGCAGATCATCACCGTGTTTAAAGATAATTCCAATTGTTTCATTGGACAGAGCTGTGGGGTCAGCACATTTAAACTCCAGCCACAGGGGCTTTTTCTTGGAGGCCATCACTTTACATTTTTCAATCTGTAAGGAAATGGGTACCTGTTGCCTACTTTCAATGAGTGCACATTGTGAAGACACAAATTCTCTTGTAAAACATCATTACAAACAACTAAGACAAAGCCCTAATTTAGAAAACAATCTTTCAGATTTGGGGAAACATATAGAAGGTGTTCTCACTAAATCTGGAAATGCCATGTGACAACAAATTCACAACTCTTCAACCAGTTGTTCTCAAGCTGTACTCCAAGGATCCCCAAGGGTCTATGAAGATGCCAAGAGGTGTGGGAGATCCCACCCTGGCCACCCTCACCCCACCGGACCCTGGTATACCCCCATTGCCTCTAATTTAGAGCAACTGTGCCAATGTACGTTTAAATATTTGAAAAAAGAGTTAAGGCGCTACCGTGGTGTCTAAGAAGCAATTATTGTAGAATCAGATGTAACAGGCCCAATCTAACAAGATGAAATTTAACAGAAATAAATGGAAGGTCTGGCACTCAAGTACAACAACCCCCTTCTTGAAGTCCCTCCCCTACCTAAATAAACTTAAGATAGGGGAAAAATAGCTTAGCAGTGACTCAAAACCTTAGGCATTTTAGCCAAAGGCGAATTCACCATGGAATGAAAATGTGGTGTGGTCTTTAAACAAAGCAAACATAATTTTATACTAAATTATGTGTCATAATTCTTGCTATTATCTAGATAAAAGACAGTGCTTTTGCTATAGGGCTGGTCTATTGGTAGTTGTACATGAAATGAAATATGAAGAGAGAAGCTTTTCGTTCTTTCCATGAGCTCCAAGTGCTGAAGAATTTCTGTCTTGCTGTGAACAGAACTAGGCAAGATATACAGAGTGATTCTCTTCAGAAGCTGGGCAACAGGCAGGCAGCAGAGTTCTGCGACTCTGGGAGAAGGCAGACGAGTCAAAGGAGCCCTGCGATTGCCTCAGTTTACTCTGGGGGCCGACCAGCCTGGAGTACAGAGAACAGAGACCTAGACTGCACCCGTGGTGTCGTAGTCTGCAATCCAGTTAACAGGAAAGGAAAGAGAAGACAGGAAAAATATTGGCTGAACGACTTCCAAATGTGACAGAGTATAAACTCCTAAGTCCAAGAAGCTTAATAGACTCTAGCAGACAAAAACCAAAACAAACAAACAAAAAAACCCAAAAACCACACAAAAAAATCCCTAAAAAAATCAAACCAAACCAAACCAACCAAATATCCCGTACCAAGGTCCATCGCAATCAATTTGCTAAAAAACAGTGATAAAAGAAAAATTTAAAAGAAGCCTAGAGAAAAATGACACATCATATAGAGAAAATCTGATATAAAAAGAACAAAGGCTGAGCATCAGAAAATACACAGGCCAGAAGAGGATGCTCCTGAAAACAAAACGAAATAACAAAACTAGTCAATCTAGGATTTTACAATGAGTGAAAACATTTTTCAAAAAGAAGGTGTAATAAAAAGTTTTTCAAATAAACAAGTGCTGAAATCATATACTGTCAGCAGACTTGCAGTACAAAATGTTAGAAGTAGCCAGGCATGGTGGTGCACGCCTGTAGTCCCAGCACTCGGGAAGCTGAGGCAGGAGGATCATTGCAAGTTTTAGACCAGCCTGGGCTACAAAGTGAGCTCAAGGCCAGCCTGAACCGTATAGTGAGACCTGGTGTCAAAAAAAACAAAGGAAAAATTAGAAGTCAAAGGAAAGCAGTGGACTATACAAAGCAATGAAGAATAAGCAAAAATGCCAAATATAGGGGGTAAATATTTTAAAATGGCTTAATTTATTAAGTGTATTAAATGTATCTTCCTTGAAAGCAAAAACATTAACAGTGTGTTGGGTTCATAACATATACAGGAGTCAGAAGTCTGCCAAAAGTGGAACTAAGGACAAGAGGGGATTAATGGATCTGTTGCAGAATTCTTACCTGCACACACAATGTCTTGTCATTTGCATGTAATCAGGAGTGTGTGGGATTGGGTACAGACACTCAGGCCAGTGGGACAGAACCTAAGTATAGACCTACACTTAATGTAGTCAGTTGCTATATGACTTGAGAGGCCTTTTTGGGTAACATTTCTATAGAAATGTTCAGTACTTTAGCAGTTATATGGCAGCATACATTTGTCAAAACTTACCGACTTGTACATTTGAAATGGGCAAATTTTACTGTATGTAATGCATATTTCAGTAAGCTGTTTTAAAACAAAACAAAAAGGAAATTATTTGATGTTGAGGCTTTCAGGACTAGTAATTAGAGAAGGACTTGACAGAGCCCATCCAGGAACTTCATATCAGCGTCACTCTGAAGGCGGGGCCCTAGAGAGCAAGCTAGACCCGTACAGTGCATAAAGACCACGTGGGGACGTCCAAGTGATACCTACCACCAATGTTCCTGCTTTTAGTCCTGGATCATACGGAACTCTAAAGCTCTTTGGGAGATTAGAATTCTGCAGGTTTTCAAGCTTTTGCTTAAGTTGTGAAATAACTGCAATTGTCAAAAGCACATGACAGTTACGTCAGTTCGAGAAATTACCAAGATTATCTACAATGTGTCTTGAGAATATAGTTATTTGCATTCAACATATTTGGTTTGGGGTGGAGAAGCAGAAAAGGGGAAACTAGCAAAGTGAGAAGATGAGTCTGGCTTACTGTAGCAACACACCCGTCTACCCCACCCTCAACAAGGCATAAAAATATGTGATGACATCTCATATATGGATGACACACAGATACCATACTGTCAGAGAAAGGAGGGCATTTAGCAGGTAATACTAAGGAATTAATCGCTGTATTTTTTGCACTAACATGTGAAATTCAGAACTGCTTTAAAGCCAGTATTGAATACAGATTGGTTAGGGTTCTGTAAATTTCTTTCCAAAGAGAAAGTTAGGATGTTTACAGAAAGTATAACATTCTTAAAATTCTAAAGGCAAAATACATAAATAAAAAAAATTATTCCCTGGCTAACAGAATGGAGGTCAGTACAAATAATTAAATTATCGCCGTTACCATTTTTAGGAGACAGTATTATTTGTAAAGTAGAGAAAAATCAAAAGGGAAAATAGAAATTTAAAATATTCAGAAGTTTAAAACACTGGCTGAGGACATTGGCGAATGTTGATTTTGAGCCACAGTACTAGGTATGGGTTTGTAAAAATGGTAAGAAATATGCCCCTGCTTCAAGGTTCATATAGTTTGTCAGGCCAGAAAGATGTGTTAATGACTGCAATTTAATGTAGTGTTGATTTAAGCTTATGGCACTACAGAGAGGTTAGATTTCCTAGAACACAGACAGGAGGATTATATTGAGGAAGAACCTCTTCGTGTGTGTGTGCATGTGTGTAAAGGTAATAGATGTATATATATATTACTCTGGGATATAGACACATATGAAGAAATGAAAAAATTTAATGTACCCTCTCAATATTTCACTACCTGAAAATGTTGACCTTTTTTGGGGGGGTACTGAGAATCAAACTCAGGACCTTGTGCTTGCCAGGCAGGCACTGTGCCGCTGAGCTACATCCTTGGCCCAAAAAACCGAAAATTTGAAAACTGTATGCACATATTCAAAGATGGGAAGAAAAAAGAACAGATTTGGAAATAATTGGTCTCTGTGTGAAGGTGTTCTTAATGATGGCATCTAAAACCTATATAGTGATTTTTAACTTTTCAAAGAGCTTAATATTTATGATCATACTTTATTATTAAGACTATATACATTTACAGTTTTAGAAAAAATCACTAACTCACAAAAGGAGAACTGTACATCTGCTTGCTCCATGCAGATAAGAGACTAAAATATGTGTTCCTAGCTCCCTTTAGGAGGACACATCTGGCTTCCTAAAAGAAGAATCATAGTGGCGATGGCATTTGGAAAGAGGACCAAGGAAACGTAGCCGCCATACCCTGGGCACTGACGTCGTACTTTTCAGCAGAGAGGGACTTGATGTCAATGGTGACCTTTTGTAGCATCTCAATGACTTGGACCTGCTGGGCTAAGTCCTGGAGCATGGCAGCACCACAGCCTCTCAGATAGGCTTCCAGGATGACGGCGAATCTCTGTTGGTAGTGTCTGGACTGAGCGATCTCACTTCTCAAGAACCAAAACAAGAAGTGACCAATTCTTTTGTTCTGAGGCAGGTACAAGAAGGTTGAAATTATTATGGTGAATGTGCTGTCTATCAGGCAGTTCCCAATGACCTCAAATGTCATGCGATTACTAAAACAGGTGTACTCACTCTTAAGCCGCGCTTCAACAGAAACCTGGCCAGGGCACTGTCATGGTATGGTTCAAATTTCACAGCCTAAGGAAGAAAATGTGGCATTGTAGGACGGCCTTCTATGTTGGTGAACCAGGGAGAAGGATTTGGAGAGGAACTAGTGCTCTGCTCACGTGGGTCTTTATGGCTAGGGTGATGAAAATCTTAGCAGTCACTTAAATTCAACCCCTTGGCTCAGAATACACACTTAGAACCAGAGTGAACCAGAGTGAACCACTTGTTTAGGATCACAGAGTAGCCGATGACAGAACTGGGATTTTAGAGGCCAGAACCTCTAGATTCGCAATCAGGGGCTGTTGGCAGCTTTAGAAGTACGGGGGGAAGGGCATTTTCTCCTATGAAGGGCTGACTTGATTTACTGGAAGGGTCAAGGGCAGAAGATGGAGATGACCATAACAGATCCATAAAGTGGGAGGTCAGAAAGGTGTTACACAGAAAATAGACAGTCAACATCTAGCAACAAAACTAATAAATTTAGAGGGTAGATGTCATATGTAAACCTGAAGGTGGCTTAAAAATCAAACACGTTAGAATCTTCCTTTTATAGACAGAACAGAAGATATTTCTATCCTAGTTTATATTTTGGGATCCAGAGTCTTCTGGGCATGATTTGCAGTTCTTACTTTGGTTTTCCAGCTTGGAAATGAACACTGACTTCATGATGTTTCACTTATACCCACGCTTTTAATCATGCTTTTTATGGTTGTGGTCAGAAAGGTGCCATTGTAGCTGCATCTAATTCTGAGAATGTGGTTATTTGGTCACAAGCACTCTAAATACGTTTTAAGTTTCTAACCCAAATGTGAGTGTTTCTGACCTTCTTCATGTTTCACTTCTGTAAAGACAAGGCAGAATTCAACAGAGAGTCCATTTTAATCAAGAATGAGTCAATTAGGCATATCTGAGGATGTCTTAAATTATTTTGCAAATGACTACTCTCCTTTAAATTTAAGAAAACAATTCACTGTCAATATAACTTATTGATCTCTTTCATTTAAAACATTTCCAAGAAGAACACCTTGTGCCTTCTAATTTTGCAAAGTCTACTTTCAAAAATGGCAATGAGAAATAATTCATCTTAGCACTGTGGTTTGAAACAGCTGATGCAAATTTGCTTTATGTTGGTTTTGCTGTAGGGAGCTAGAAAATTGAAGGTCCTTTAATTATTCTAGAAGTTCTTAACATTATGCCAGTATCTTAACTAGTGAGCAGAAAACAATATTGGGTATATTTCATAGATAAAGGTGAAGCCCAAATTTAATGTTTCAAGTACCCGACTAATGAGAAGGCAAAGATTCAAAATGAATAATATACAAAATGCTTATTAGAAAACTCAAGGGATTTCCTATAAATATAGTGGTTAGACAGTTTGGCTTCTAAAATTTAGAGTTCTGTAGACCTCAGGCCAAACATCATCTACTCCCAATGGTCTCCAGATCCCTCAGTTAAAAGTAAGTGTCCCTGACCCCTTGTTTCCTTATAATACTCTGCAGTTTTCCTGGAAGCACTAGTCATAGTTTGTTATTAAATACTTGTGTGTGTGTACCCATTTAACGTCAGTCTTTTCAGTACATGTGAATTAATAAATGATCAGGTCTGTGCTGTAAGATCATATTGCTCAAAAAAAAAAAAGATCACATTGCTATTCAAACTCCTTTACTTCCTTCTTTGTGTCAAACAATACAGTATCATTTGAGGACTGCGCTAGAGTGCAGGAGAACTGCTAGTTCCTGGTTTCCTAAGTTCCTAGCTAACCCTCAGGCACATCACTTAGCACCTCGGGACTCCAGGGAATATCACGGAACCCAGGGAAATAAAGTCCCGCTCCTTTTTGAAGTGAGGAGTTTTCAAGATTTGACCCGGACATGAGATGCTATTCTATAAATCATGATAGACACAAGCAGAAGGTAAGGAAGCCCACACTATCCTGACACCAGATGGACGCAGGATATTTGGGGGCAGGAAAAGGGCTGAGCCTGGAGTTAGATCCCCTCTATCTGAATTCTCATCTGCTTCTTTCAAAGTGTGTGGCCTTGGACACAGGACTTAGCATTTTTGTGCCTCAATTTCCTTATGTACAACAAGCAAATGCTAATTTGAGGGTTGGGAGATTTAAATGAGATAATAAACAAAAAGCATGTAAATCACTCGGAACCCTGGTACAAGGAAGCATTTTACAGCTGAGTCTATCACTAAAACAATGAGAACAAAGTATTCTCTCAGAGACAATTCTCTTAAAAAGCAAAGATTAGCACTAATGTCTTTAAAATGCTTGTCAGCAAACCCTCAAAAACACTAAGAAAATAAATGGAAGAATTACTATGTTTTTGGGTGGCGTCATCAGATCTATTCTGACTACTCAGGAAGCGGTGAAGAAAGAGTGTCTGATGAGGACTGAACGGGTGCCTGCGTGCATGCAAATACATTCCTTTAAGTAAGTATAAAGATGGTTCTGTTGCTAACACCAACATCTTTTACCTGCACCAGTTGCAGAAGGTAATGCAAAACATCATCGTCCTCCAAGCTCTCCAGCTTCTGAACTGCAATGGCTCTGACATTTTCATCTGAAAAGTTGCAGTCCAGAAGCTGCATCGTTAACCCAACATCTAAAGCACTCTGGTCCCAGATCTCCCTTCTGGCTAACAGTTGGTATGTTTTGGCCACTGTTTCTTGCTCTCCCCATTTCACTGAGCTGAAGAGCTTCGGATATGCTTTCGGGTGCTTCAGGCTCTCATATCTAAAGTGCCAGAGCAGTTCTTTGTCCTCTGCTGTGAGAGGGTTGAGTGGATCCGTAGCTATGATGGCTTCCAACTGCTTGCGAAGCTGGTTGGGCATTTCAGCTCGAACTCGATCCCCTTCAGGGTCCGGGGTAGGCCGATGCTTCGGCAGTGCTATTGGGTGACAGTAATTGTCCAAAAGGATGGAGATGGACATGGAGTTCTCCTTGTCTGGGTTGGTTGCAGAGGTGAGCTTGTCGGCATTGACGCTTCCTTGGTCTTCTCCTTTCCCGGGTATCTGCCACATGTGCAGCACGTACTCCCCATGGCGCAGCAGGAAGCGGTGGTCTATCAGCAGCAGGTTCACGTAGTAGAGCAGCTGAGCTTTGCCTCTGGATTCGGACAGCCCCGGGGCTTTGCCGCAGTAGATCTGGAGGTTCAGCAGAGCCCCCTTGGGCAAGTCTTTGATTTTGATACTGAACTCAAGCCACACGTTCCAGAGCACCTCCTCTGTGAAGGGTTTGGCGCTGGTCCTCCGTTGGCAAAGGACCTGCTGCCCATGCTGGATGTTGGCTTCCACAAAAACTGTCAGGTCCGTGTTGCGGGGCAGAATGGGGATATCAATGCCTCTGATCTTGACCCTGAACTTCCGGTCACAGTCCCACAACGACACTGTGAACACACTTTCGTGGTCCTTGCCGTGGATGGTCAGCTGCTCATGGTAGCCGGTGACTCCCGTGCAGTCATCCACGAGGGGCCACTCCTCTTTCCTCACCTCATCCAAAGCTGGGTCCGGAGGTGTGTCCAGCACCAGGTGGATCTCTTCTCCGTTCTTGAGGCAGTGCCTCACCCACTGGAAGTTTTTGATGGGCGTGTCCCCCACCAGGTACTCATCCCGGCCACAGACGCGCAGCACAAAGTCCTGCTCGCTCTGGCTCTCGGGGATATCCATCAGCGACTTCTTCTTGGCCATCTTGGTGAAGAAGCTCTGGAGGATGGCGGCAGGGGTATCATCGGCCGAGACCTTGATGGTCTGGCTGGTTGTGCTGCGGTGGATGACGATGAAGATGCAGTTGTTGGTGATCTTCTTGGACAGGTATTCTGGGAGGGGCTTGGATGTCACCCAGGGATGCATGGCGTAGAGCTTGGCATCGCGGCCAGCCACCTCAGCCATGCGCGGCGTGACCAGGCGGCGCCGCGTGGATTCCAGCTCGTCGTCGTGGACGTTGCTGACATCTGTGACATCGTAGCCCATGAGCGCCGTGAGCTGGCGCTGGAAGGCCAGGGTCTCCTCCGAGGGAGCACGCCGCTGCACCAGGTGGATCTGCCCGGGGCTCCTGCGAAGCACCTTCCAGTAGTGCAGGCAGTCCAGGGTCTGCACCACCTGGTGCTCATCGTAGATCTCGTACCACTGCCCCTTCTTCTGGTACAGCAGGAGGAAGTGGTCCGGGCTCAGGCGGTGGTAGAAGTCGGCGGCCACGCTGGTCTCCAAGGCGCGCAGCCACACCTGGGCTTTCATCTGCTGCACGTTGCCGTGGCCCGCCACGTGCAGCAGCACGGTTTCAGGGTCCTTGTTGTGGCGCTGGCTGGTGGGCAGCACGAACTCGATGGGCAGGAGCTCCATGGAGGACAGGCTGGCCGCAGCGCTGCGTGGCTTCATCCTCCGGCGCCGGCGGAGGTTGTCCTCCCTCAGGATCACAGGCGGCTCAGAGTTCTCCAGCTCCATGCCCTAGGTGACCTGGCAGCAGAGAAGCAGAGGGCTTTGTCACAGAAAGGCCTTCCCCTTTGTTTCCGCCCGCAAGACGGCAGAAGGGAAGGTGTCCGAGAGTGACCTGCGTGGAGGACCCGTGCAGGGACCAAGCGCTTGGAGCTGAGGCAAGACAGCCTGTCGGAACCAAGCTTTGGAGTTAGGGCACACGCATCCCGGCCCTGTGTTACTGTCTCTCTGGTGATTTGGTCTATTTGATCTGTGATACTGTTTCTTATCTGTCAGATTGGTTGGTGATACTTCAGAAAGGTAGGGGCAGAAGTTTTAAAAGGCAGTATACGGGCTGGTACGGGCAATGGGTTTATGGGGGGGGTCGTTGCTGTTCCATTTTTGTATGTGTTTGAACATCATCATAATAATAAATAATAATAATAATATAATAATAATAAAAAGAAGCTAGACGCGGTGGTTCTTACCCATAGTCCCAGCCCTCTGGGAGCCTGAGGGAGCATGACTGAAAATTAGAGCCTAGCTTGGGTAATTTAGTAACTTGGCAAGAGAATGTCTCAGAAAAAACAAATGCACTGTGACATAACTCAGTGTGAAGGCCCTGGGTTCAGTCCTCAGTCCTGGGCCAAGGGCGGGGGCCACTGATTTTCTTGGACAGATAAGACAGTCACCTAGTATTGTGCTTGACAAGGCTCAATATAATAACTGTTCTCAAGCCTGCACTGAAACCCACAGATAAGTAAAATGGTACAGTTAAGGATCAAGTCCTAGTCTAGAAGAAGCAAAATGAGAAGCATCTCACTTTGAAAACAAGCCTTAATTTATTTCCTTTGCTCAGTCTCACACTTCTTCTCTAACGAGACGCTGTACCCAGCCACACCTCATGTTCTCTATTTTCAAACTGTCTGGACTCAGGATTTACTCCCCAGTCAACTTCCTGTATTTCTTTTTTCATTTTTTTTTTCTACTTAAGAAAGCTAGTCATTTCATTCATAAAACTCAAAAATACCAGAACTGGTAAATTTGCAACTAAGATTATTTGAAGATATATAAACTTTTGAATTGTGAAATGTATGACCATTCTAGCTGTCGTTGCTATTAGGGTTATATCTAAGGGCAGACAGTCCAGGCTGTCTTCACCTAACGGGAGCATCTAGCTATTTTTTTTAACAAATTTATTAGACTCCAGAGACCTACTGTTTATGCCGCTATTATTTAACTTCTTTTCTTGGTCTAATATTTTCCTCTGTATATCAAAAATTCAAAAGTTTTGTGCCCACTAACTTACCTACTCTTTTTGCAAATATTTAATATTTCCTTTCACAAAGCATATAAGTATACACTTAACACATTTCAAATGACTGAAATGCAAAAATTACTAAAATTGGAAGATGAAGAGTAAGGTATTTTTATTTTAATATTTAGTATCACCACATTATAATACATTCCAAATGAGAATCAACCATTGAAACAAAGTTAATGTTTCAGAAAATATCATTTATTCTCTTCAGTAACTGATGTTAGTGACACTAATCATTTTTTTTCTGTTGTTGTTTTTAGTGACACTCACCATTATTTATTCCCTTAAGAAAGAGTGGCTCATTTATTGGATACCAAAAAACAAGTTTGATTAAAATCTAAGAAAGACAAGTTTCATTAGATCTAAACTTATGTTCAAATCTTGGCTTACTTTCTTTTCAAAGTCAATATTCCTTCTCTTAAGACATAATGAAGTTATACTTAGTAAGTAAATGAAGCCAACTGTCCCAAACAACTGTCTCATGCAGTTTAAAACATTCACTTTGGTCTTTGGCTACGCTCTAGGATAACTAACGAAGAAGAGAGCTATAAGATACATTGATATTGATCCTAAGTTGAAATAAAATGTGTTCAAAGTGACCCAACATACAAATATACAAGGATATCTGCCTCAGTGATGCAAACACTCAGGTAAGATACAAGATGTAGAAGAAAACAAGCTGGGCAAATACTCACTGGTTTCCTTCATGGTCGGGTCTATGATGCTTTCTCCTCTTACGAAAAGACGTTAAAACCACCCTAAGTACAGTAATTTCTAAGCGTGCGCTGTAGGACTACAAAGCCTGGCATACACGGGCTCCAGGCCCTCCCTCTTCCTCCCAAACAAAAACAAAAAAGAACTGATGCACCTGCAAACTATCGCCGGAACACCATGGATATCCACAGTCTCCGCTGGACTGGACAAGAAAACACAGACAGTCAGCGGTCAGAACGTAGTAAGAATGAGCAGCAGTTGGAGATAAAAATATGCCAGCTGAGGAGGAAAGGTCGCTATTCTCAGTCAGACCCAAGCAAGGACAAAAATAGAAGGAAGCAATGCCTGATAGAGCAGTGGAGGCGATGATGCTGAAGGATCATTTGTTTAATTTTTGAAAACAAAACAAATTCAAACCTACCCAGGGTGCTTCTCAGTTCTTCCGCTTTTCTGGGGCTCCCTTCGTATCCAGATGCAGAGGAAGTATTGCAGTTACCAGGAAGGAAGTTTTAACCAAGTAGATTATACGTGTGATTGCTCATTTTAAAAGTGTCAGAAATGCATTTCCTGCTATAGCAGAGACGGAGAGCTGGAGGGTGAAAGCAGCGTTTGTCTTCTTTTATTTTTTACTCTGAATTAATTTTCCAAAAACTGTCAGGGACTGAGACAAATGAAAATTACAGAGCTCCAGATCAAAAATACGGTACAAATAAACAAATAGAATATTTTTGTGACTCGTTAAAAGAAGAAGAAAAAGCTTCACAGTCACAATATGAGACAACTTGTTAGGAAGAATTTTAAGAGCTGAATTAAACCTGTTACCCTCATGGGAATCCATATGCTATAGAGTAACCCAGCGATTTACAGGGCTGAGTACTCAAGTTAGATGTTTTCAAAGGCAATGTCTGGGAGCTCACTTCCTTAACTTGGTGACAGATTTCTGTAGTTTTTTTTTTTTTTTCAGGGCATTCAGGGCTTAAAATATCCTGAGCTCAAACTGAAAGTCCTTCAGCGTGTGTGTACGCTGGTGTATGTGCAGCGGGGAGGCTGACTATGAGCAATGATGAATTTACTGCGGACAAAAGAGGAGGCTGCTGGTATCGGGGAGGAGACTGGGGGGACTGTCGCAGCATGAGACAGATAGCCACTGGGCGATGACAGTGGAGTCCCGTGGGAGTAGAGAACACATGAGGAAAGCCACCCAGAGCCATGTTTAGAGCAGTTCTATATTTTGCAGGTAACATCACTTCCTTCTGGAACTTCCAAACTCAGATGCTAGACCACTGCTCCTTCCCCTCCATCGCAGGCTTCGTAACACCACAGTTCATCTCCACTCTGGCTTCATGCACTCTAGCAGAGCTCCAGGGGCAACCAGAAGGATGGAGTTGGCTGCACAAGTCTCCTGGATCTATATCAAGATAAATGATTGTTTGACCTCCCTTCACATGGATTCCTGCAGCCTTAACTTTTTAATACTACTCTAATATCTGCCAGCCACAGGAAAAATCACTTAGTTCAGAGGCTGCCTCCCAAATATTTAGAGGGGATTTTTAGCTTTCCAGTGTATATTCCTATGTAACGATATTTCCTTAGAGGCTAACAGCTTTAGAAACCTTGAGGCTAGCCTTCTCAGCTGTTCTGTAGGGAAGATCACCACACTGTGGCCACCATGTTGCAATGTAGGAGTTTGCCAAGTTGGGTTTTAGTGCAGAGTGTGTGGGACCGTTCGTGTGGTAGATTGGATGGGGTGGGAGGGGTTTTCTGGTGGGAGGGCTGACCTCCAGGAACCAGTAGTTTGGCCAGTCCTGGTCCCCAGACCCTTCAATAGATTCCTTAGATTTCTTCTCAAGCTGGCTGGCAATGCGCGCGCGCGCGCGCACACACACACACACACACACACACACACACATTATTCCAAAATGCTAGTCTCAGGCTTTTGGGCCTCCTTTTTTCTTAAGGAACTGTTGAGTTAGCTTCACTTATTTACATGTTGTCTATTCTCTGAATAAACTTGCAAATACTTCAGGCTTTATAGGGGATTTACTGTGAAAACTACCCTGATCTCCCCCCAAATCCTAAAATAGTCATTAAAATTTGACTATGTGTAGTGGCTATTCCCAGAGAGAAGTAATGGCAAGCGTCTCCTTCCTCTGTGTGGGTACTTCCTCCACATGTCTGGCTTTACTGTAAGAATTTTTCTTCCCCACTATTGTAGGTTAAAAGACTCTTAGGTCTCACCATCCTTCTGTTTTTTAATGTTTCTTAATTTTCTCTCTTCTGTGGACTTCCATATCTGCAGCACTGTGTTATATATATAGTACACATACAAATCATTTTGGTTAAACAAATAAGAGTCTGACTTTCTATATCAGAGCTATCACAAGAAGAACAAGGTAGGACATATAGAAAGCAAAAGCACCCTGAGACAGGTCGATGCTCAAGAAGCAGGCTAAGAACCAATTATTTGCTATAAGGAAGCTTTTGGCAAGGACCATCAGAAAGATTATGTATGGTTTAGTTGGAGAGACAACACCCCACACAGATGCACATTTTAATCATGCAGATGAAAAAATATGAGCAATGTGATCATCATATGACCCTAGTGGTTTAAGTGTTATAAAATGTAAAAAGGCATTTTAATCTAACATAACTGTTTAGTTCACCTTCATAACCTTCCTTTGTTTTGGGGCACAAAAAAAAAAACCTTTATGAAAGTAGGTCCAACATTTTTGGTCTGTGTTTGGTAGATTAAAGAGAAGCATCTGGATACTCATAATGTAACTAGGTCTAATCCTCCTTGCTGTGTAAGCCTAACATATGCCAGTTTATCTCTCTCAGCTTCCTAATCTATAGTAAGGATGGTAGCTACCCTATTTATCTCCCAAAAGTTTGCTATAAATCTTCAGTTTTCAACAGAAGAAAACTTACCTATTATGTAAGGCATTGGGTTAGATGCTGTAGAGGAAAAAAAATTTCAGGTGTCACATGCCAACAACACAGCCTGTGGGAGAAAAAGGGGCTGGGTCATTGTATGTGTTTCTTTTCCAAAGAGAGGGAAACTTTCCCAGAAGCCTCTTGGGTTCTCTTATGTCTTGGCCCAGAACTGTGGTAAGTGTTTATCCTACCTCAACCAATCAGTAGAAGAGGGGTAGAACTGGTTCAAACTTTTCATGATTTACCCTGAGTTCCCAGCTTGTTATGGAATGGTGTCCACCAGAATTAAGTCAGGACTCAGAGAGGAAGGACACAGTGGGACTGAAGAGGCCCATGCAAGACTCTGCCATAGCCTCGAATGCCATTAAAGACACAGGCTGTCATCATGCCATGTGGGTAGAGGTGAAGCACTGAATTCTGAGAAAAGAAACTACAGGAAATCAGTAATTATGAACACAAATTTAGGCCCTGCAGTTCAGTCAGTGCGTGTGGAACATTTCACTTCTTTCTCCACTCCGCTAGCAGAATGTGGTCATCAAATGCACTTTTCTTGATTTCCTTGTTCAGTTAAACTTTGCCAGCACAGCTTAGGAAACACTGTAGAAATTTCTAGAAACAATTTTTTCTGTCAATTGAGTTTTAGAAGTTCAGGTTCCTTAGCATGCTGCATATCCTTAACTCTTTGCATTGTGTTCCACATGGAATGGAACTGATTTCTGCTCGCACATTTGCTAAGCTTTCAGATTTGTGCCCCTGTGCACAACGCCTCTGGCCATTTTGCTCCTTCCCTTCCCCATCCTCTCAGCTTCCTTTGTCAGTACTCAAGTAACTTCCTCTGGGAGGGCTTTCTGGTTTTGGAAGTTCAGAGTTAGGGAAGATTTTCCCACTGGTAAGCACCCCAATAACAGTAACATCACCATCACAAAAACATACTCTTGTGTAGCTCTGTGTTTCTTGCCTGGTTCAAAGTACTTCAACATATATCATCTCAAGGAGCTGAGATGATCTTCATTTGCAGACTATGAAAGCAAGGCTCAGAGAGGTTAAGTGGCTGCCTCGGGCCCTGCTGCAGGCCAGCAGCAGTCATGGTAATGCCTTTGTGGGGGCAGCTGTTTACTCAGCTGCCTCAGTCCTCCTCAGATGCTTGAGCTCTTTAAGACTCTGTTCCTCAGGACTTGACACATATGAAGCTGGGGACTCCATAAACACTTATGGAATCATTTGTATAGGGTGTTCCTTTTTTGAAAAATCACTGGATTCTTTTGAATTTCTGGGAATATTGAGAGATATTCCCAAAGCTGTCCAGACCAAGCAAAACCCAGACCACATCTCCCTTCTATTAGACCACTTGGCTGAAAACCTTGCACTCCAGCCTCTTTCAAATGTCAGGACATGGAACTTGGGAGAACAATGGTCTGCAGAATGTGGAATCTAGGTGGGAACTTAGCTGGACATAATGCTTTAGAAAATGCCCCCAACACCCCTTCTGTGGGCCCAATGTATTAGTTTTATTTGTTGTGCCCTTGCTAATATTGACTGAGCTATAACATCAAAGGCTGCCTTATCATGTCCCTATAAGCAAGATCTCTTCCCATATAAGCGCTTACTCAGATCCCCACTGTGAGGAGAGGGTTGGGGATGAGACAAACCAGACTACCAACACATTGGAATGTGTCAGAAGTTATAGTAACCCACAGCTAAATGGTTGGTGAGATGCTTCCTAAGGAAGAGAAGACATGCACAGAACTCAGGAACCAAAATGGGTTAGGCTGTGGCTTAGGTTCCTCAGTACCATTGATAGAATCAACTGGAAAAGAAAGCACTGTTCCCCATCATTCATTTGAATCTGGCACTGTTTAAGAACCACTGGTAAGGCAGTATTCCCAATCTTATTTACATATGGGCAAGACCATTCGAAAGACACTGCTTCTGATTCTTCATTTACATTTGCCGAGAGGACAAACTGGTGGGACAATTTCTAACTGATGTGAGGCCAAGTGAGTTTTTGATAGGACAATTGTCTTTCTTATGCCATATTTACACTAGATGGGGGCCAATCCAGGTATGTTGGATACTGAAGCTCCTTTTCCCTTTGTTCTTGAGCCATCATGAGCCTTCTTCACTCCTCTGCTCTCTCCCTGTGGAGTATACCTTTTCCCACCTTCAGTAAATGCTTTTTCTGTGTGTCTTGTCCAATACTTTGTTCAGGGAGCCAAGGACCTGAGAAGTCCCTGAAGCTCTGACTGGTAACACCTGGATCCTGTTTTCTGAATTTTTTTCAGACTACCAAGAATTTTAAATCCATTTGCTTATATCTGTATAATCACCCTGTCTCTCCTTCTTAGTCATTTTCTTGTTGCTAGGATAAATGCCTGACACCTACAATTTAAAGGGGGAGGGGTTCATTTTGCTCACATTCCTGGCCATGGTCTGCTGGCCCCCAGGCCGAATGGCGCGGCAGAGAGGCATGGCAGAGGAGGGCGGTCGCCTCATTGCAGCCGGGGAGCAGAGAGTAAAGGGAGGAGCTGGCAAGGGAGACACACCCCATCGGGTCACATCCCCAGTGACCCATCTCTTCTGACCAGACCCTACGGAATTCCTAACAGCCGGTCATCTATAAACACAATCACTTTCCAAAACCCAATTACTTTCCAAAGCCCCACTTCAGAGTGCATGAGGCTTTAGAGGGGAGACTAGATGTGATGGAGACCAAGCTGTAGTAAGAGTAATTTCTCTCAACCAACTGTGGTTCTCCATTCATGCGACTTTTCCTGCCCAAGGGCATTGCTGTGGGTTCTAGCAGAGAGAAAGACTTAGCAAGCCAGCTAGAACGGAGCCACTGCCAGAGCCCTGGTGCTGAGGCTGCAGGTGATATTATCACTGTAGCTGCCCCCAGGCCTTCCTACGGAATGTGTTTCCTTCCAAGCCTAAGTTCTCATCAGAGTCTGGCAGCAGTCACATCCCGCTGGAAGCAAGCCAAGAGGAGGTTCACGGAAAGGGCCCAGGGTACGGGCAGAGGCTGGGGCCGGGGCTGCTGGGGGTGGTGGTGCTGGCTGGTGGCCTCTGTGAACGAAGGCCCTGTGCGGTCTTTCTTTGGGGGCGGTCAGGGATCTTGAGGTTCAGTTGCAAAGGAGACCAGGTGGCTACCAGGTGAGCAGTCCAAGAGGGACAGGGCCTCTGTGATTTGCCTTGATCTGTACCATACTGAGAGGAGCCCTCTTTACCTCCAAAGCTCACCGTGCTGTCATCTCTGTGTGTGGCTGTGTCATCACGTGGTAAGGTGCTCCAGGTGGGAAGCGCCCTGCTGGCTGTGTCCCAGGGAGGGCTGGCATGTCTCTCTCACCCCGGTCTCTCCCTGGCTCCTTTAAAATAGACGCCAGAGCATTCTCCCTTCCCAGCATCCCTCCCCTCCCCATCTCTCTTCTTTTTCTTTTGAAACAGCATTCTCTGACTTGGAGAAGAGGGTGGCTGGCTCACTTGTCCTGTGGTTTGTCAAGGGGATGCTGGCTTCCCTGTGTTTACAAATTCATCAAGTTGCATGATGATGGTCACTTTCCTGTATGTGTGTTGTATGTCAATAAATGTTTGAAAATTACTTTTACCTAAAGTCATGATTTTAATATATGTGATATTACTTATAAATGCTTAAAAGTTCAGCCCTTCTCATGTACACTTATACAGTTATGAGTGTTTTTGTCCCCCCACTCCCACCCTACTTGAGTGACTCTTGTCCTTGTGAATCTTGATGCTTCTGGTTAAGACCAGTTCTGGGCAGTCCCGTCTCCTCTCTGATCTCTGTCTGGTCAGTCCATCTTTATGTTAGCTGGAGGGCCATGGCACCTAGCAGAATGTCATGAAACAAATATGGTCACTTGTGGAGTTGGCAGGAAAAGGGTCTCCCATCCAGCTAGCAGTCTGGAACAGGGTGCTGTCCTTCCTACCCAGCCCTCCCAGAAGGAAAGCCTCCATAGCAGTGGCAGAGAAAATGGAGAATTCCAGTAGGTAGAGGTCACATGAAAGAGAGTTCTCACAGAGAGAACTGTATAATGCAGCCAAAGTTTAAAAGAATGAAATTCACTTAAGAAGTCCTGAATCTAGGCCAGGTCCAGGGAGGATGTGCTATGGACAAATCAAGGGTTCCTGATAAGAGCATGGCCAGGAGCACAGACTTTATGTTGCAGGCGATTATAAATAACTAGGAAGAAGTGAACTGAACAGGTTGGGAGTGGGATGGGGGGCGTTACCCTTATCTCTAAGGTTTCCTCTTTCTTTCTAGATTAACAGCTTTAAGAGTGTGTATTTAGCGCTTCATCCCCTCTGGTTTTAGACATTCACATAGTTCTTGGAGACTAACACAATAGTCCTAATGTATTTATTAGGGTATGGCCAGGTGCTAATGGCTGTAACACTTGAGCACTTTATCTCTTTCTCCCATGTGGTCTCATGCTGTTTGGGTAAGGTAGGTACTGGTCTAAGACTCAGTCAGAACCTGGTTCCTTTTGTCCTGTAGTTCTGCTTTCCTCTTGGGCCATGGGTCCTCCATAGAGTTTGATGATGGTTCACACCCTGTGTGCCCACTTTCTAATGCCCAGAACTCTGTCACATGACCCACTTAACCATAGGGGTGGTTGGAAATACAGCCTATCTATGTGTCTCGGGGGAAAGAAAATATATTTGGCAAACCAATAGCAGAATGTTTACTATGAGGTATTATAGACAGTAAAATTTTAATGAGCATGATTAATCATTATTATCATTAATTTATTAATGATAAAAATCTAAGTACTAACTACATCTAATTTCATGCATAATGGATTATTTCTATCATAAGACACTGTCTTGGTTACTTTTTTCTCATTGCTGAGACAAAATACCCAACACCCAAAATGAAGGAAGGAAAGGTTTATTTAGCTTACAGTTTGTGGAGGTTTCAGTCCATACTTGGCTGCTTCAGAGGCAGAGTGGCACATGGCAGAGGGCAAACTGTTCCAGGCAGCAGAGCACAGCAAAAACAACCAGCAAAAGGGAGGAATGGCTGCAAGCAGCCTCTTCTCTTCCTTTACATTCTAAAACAGCCTACCCCCACCCAGGGGGGTGTAGCACTCACAGAATCTCCATGCCCTCCTCTTCCACAGGTTCAGGATGAATACAAATAAGCACCCCAGCTCCCTTCTGAGTCACATAGTCAACCTTTTAAACTTCCCAAATTAACACAATAAACAACATCCCAGAAGGGTAAGGGCATGTCCTTTTTACTCCAAGGTTTACAACTGCTGAGTTACTTAGCAAACCTCTAGACTCCTCAAGTTGACACAATGTCAACCATAACAGACACTTAGAATGTGGCCCCCCAGTCATGCAGTCATTGAAGTTGTGTTTATACCTAGTTTCTAAATTGAGTTGTAGGGCTAAGTTAAGGCTTCTATAAAACCAGAAACTGGCAGTCTTACCCTGTTATCTCTTCTAAATTCCTCTACAGCAACAGAGTTGTTCTTTTACTTGCCAGGAAATTCTGTCCTAATCAGAGAGAGCAGGTAATCCAGAGAATATACATAAGAAAATGAAGAGAGATTTGTGATAACTTGTCACTGTCAAGGCCAATCCCAGAATCTATTTTTAACATGCATATTTTTGGAGAGTTTTATTAATTTATTTTCCAACCCATTACCATTAAAGTATATTCATTATAATAAAAGTTTAGTTTCATGAACCTTAAAAATAAAACTACTTTTAAAGTAAAAAGTTTGTCTTTGTTGTCAGCAGGGTGTGACTGGTGGAAAGTCTGGGTCATGTGGTCATTTGGAGAGCAGGCTGACAGGATCTCTGCCACCTTTAAAATGTGGTTTTCAAGGTAACCTCTGGCATGGGCTATGAGCATGGATCACCCATCCATGAGATGATCATGGCAGGCAGTGGAGGAGGTATTATGGCTTTGTTCTGAAAGCCCTAGTGTTACTCTCATCCATACTTTATTGATCAAAAATAATTCATTTGAGTACACCTATTGAAAGGTTGGGGGTTTGAGAAACAGAGCCCCTTTTGCAATTCTGAATGACTGAAGAGGTGTGTGTGGTGGAGGGGTGGAGGGAAGTTTACTAGTTTCTGATCAATAGCTAGTCATCTCTGCCACAGCTGAGCCACCAACTTCTCTTTTCTTCAAACCTGCTAATAGCCCTCTGACTCCACCCAACTTAGAGATATGAGAGAGGCGACAGTTTTAAGAAAACGGGACCTTGCTCTAAAATAATGGTTCTAAAATAATGAAATATGTGTTGGTGGTAGACTGATAATATAAATTTGTTGGATTGATAATATGAGTTCCAGACGGAGGAAAAGTGTAGATTATTGTATGATGCCAAGGTCAAAAGAAGACAGAAAGCAAAAGCAAGGGAAGTAGCCAGTGGGTTTGGCTGCAAATACCCTAATTCTTCTCCTATGGACCAGGTTTAAGACTGCATTTCTATATCCCTTTGAAGTGGGGGGTGATCATGTACTTGCTTTGAGCAATGAAATATGAGTATATATTGTCATAATATGCCATGTTTCCTTCCTTATGTTTGTGGAGAACTTAAAAGCATGTACTGTGATAGAACCTTGTCTGCTAGACTCCTGAAAGGCTAGGATCAACAGAATTCCTTGGTGGACCCAGGCTGGATAAAACTATGAGCGGCAAACACACCTTTGGTGGGCCAACTTGCTAAAATCTTGAGTTGCTTTATAACTGTAAACCAATTGAATATGTAATAACAGGTTAAGTTTCTTCTTGAAAAACTAGGCAGGCATAATATATCTGATCAGATTTTACAAGGTTAACTTTCATTGAATAGAATTAAAAGTGTTTTTTGGGGGAAGATTTTACTGAAATCAACCTTAAGCATTATAGAAAGGTCTATTTACCAAAACAGTACTTAATTAAAAAATATTTGAAGTGATACTCTGCACTTCTTTATTATATAAGTAGGAGAAATAGCAAATATGTAATGGCCAAGCTACATAATTTCATTTAAAAAATTAGCAAGTTTCTTTTACTGGCAGCTTTTAAATGATATATGATTTTCAGGTTTTAGAAATAGTTTTTAAGAAAAAATAAATTAGCTATTTTGTCTTCATGAAATTTTCATCCTTTCCCAAAGGGGTTCTGTGTGGCTTTTCTTAGAAACTCCTCCTTTTTAATGGTATGGAAATAATGGGAATTAATACCATTGGGGCTTTTACTCCTTTTGTCTCCTCAGTTCTGCTTTGAAAAGGATATGATTACCGTATGTGACTGTCTTACCTTCTTGTCACTGAGACACAACACACAGCACTCAATACTTAGAGGGGAGAGGTTCATTTCTGCTCACAGTTCATTGAGGTTTCAGTCCACAGTCAGCTGGCTCCAGGGCAGGGTGGCCTGGCAGAGGGGCCTAGCAGAGGAGACCCAGGAGAAGCAGGGATCAAGGAGGAGGAGGGAGAGACCCTTCCAGGTCATGCCCCCAGTGACCACCTCCTCCCACCAGGCTCCAATCCCCAAGATCACATTTAGGTATAAACTCATCAAGGTTTGACCCACTGCTGACATCACACCTCCGTGATCCAGCCGCCTCCCCAAAGCCCCACCTGTAAGTGAACGAGACTTTGGGGGACACCTAGACACAAACCATAACAGTGACTGCTAATGGTGATTATCAATTTGACTGAAGTAAGAAATGCCTGGCAGATTGGTAAAGCACACTTCTGGTGTGTCTGTACAGTTGTTTTCAGAGAGAGTTGGCACGGAGGCCAGCAAACTGAGGGGGTGCACTTTGATTATGGACGGCACTATCCGATAGTCTTGGTTCCCAAATGGGATGGAAAGGGATGAGAGAGGAAGTTGGATTGCATTTATTTGAAAAGCTCCATTCTGCCCGAGCGGGGCATCTTTTGCTATTGTCATTGCCTGTGGAGAGCAGACTGCAGCTTCAGTGTGCGCTCATGCCAGTGACTCTCCAGGGAGCTTCCAGCAGGCCTTCAGTTTGGACTTGTGATTTGATTCCTCTTGTTCTATGGCTTCCAGCTTCTTTGATGGAGCAGCTGTTGGATTCTCTGACTCTCCAGTGTGTAGTGGCCACTGTAGACTATCCTGCCTCTGATCCCTTGAGCTTATCCAGTAATCCCCTGGCATAATTAGAACCTCTAGGTTTCCTCTAGAGAGCCCTAATCAATACAGTACATTTAAATCAGAGAGGCAGGGCAAGATGGCTAAGATCCTCCAGTCACCCTCTCCCTAGAGGCATGACAAGTTGAATATCTGTTCACATATCAGTCCACCTCTACAAGAGCCAAGCAAATAAGGCAAGAGACCCATGCCGTCTGCTTTTAGAGTAACAAAACAAAAAGACGTATTGAAGAAGTCAGAAAGGGGTTGCCGTTATCCCCCCTTTCCCTTCCAAGCGTCCAAGCGTGGAGATGTTGACCCTTCTACTGGACAAGCCATGTTAGTAGGGAAGATACAGGCAAAGACACAGAGTCCCCAAGTGTGAAGCCTGTGGACCAAGGAAATAATGACACTCTGGTGGAAAAGGGATACCTGGGAAAGGAATCCAGCTGAACGAAGTCCAACATCTTCAACATCGTTTATTGCATCTTTAGTGGAAGATTTTAGAAATTTATTTATTTATTATTTTTAAACTGCACTTTACTGACTTAATCCATTCTCTGTTTCTTCAAATGAATCAATGTTTTACTTTGATCCTATAGATTTGCTGACCGCAGATGCCTGGTTAAACCAGTATGTGAAAGACATGACTGAAAATTTGGTAAATTTGTAGATAGGTAATTTTAACTTATACTTTAGATTCTGAAAGATTTATACAAAGGCTTTGCAGTCGTCAGGCTTATAAACAGAAAATACACTTCAAACATGTAACAAAACAAACATGTTATAGCGGACTAATTAAAATCTTATTAAAGAAAATGTGTGAAACAAATAATGAATTTTTTTATTTAAAAAAATAAAAGCACAAAAACATATTAACAAACAGACACAAATTAGCATAAGAAATAGTACAATCAAAACTGATTTACAGACAAGGTGACATGGACTCAGCAATGGTTGTTGCTTTACCTATTGATATCTTCGAAGTGTATATACATGAACACAGATACAGACATATGAAATTGGTCAGACAATTAATCATCTCAACAACAGAAAAACACAAAAAACAGAAAACAAAAGACAAAAATAAATAAATAAAAAATAAATAAAAACCAACAATAGTTGCTGCTTTGCATATTGATATCTTCGAAGTGTGTGTTCAGGATAACACACACAGACATACAAGATTGATCGAATAACCCATCATCAATTATTCCTTAGCATTAAGTGATATAATACAATAGTAGAACCATGTTAGTCCTCCTGCACATATGTATATACATACATTTTTGCCTCTTTCTTTTCTCCTTTCCCTCATCCCATCTGTTATTTGTTTTTGAACAGATTACCTTCATGTCTCTTAGTTTATATTCCCACCCTCAGGTTCTTATACCAGTGATACAATATGTTGCCTGCACATGTACTGCTGATTTATTTCACTTATGAGTGTGGACTCAAATTTTGACCATTTGCCTACAAAGTCCCCAAAACTGTCTTTCTTTATAGTTGAATAATATTCCATTATATAAAAATGCCACAATATTTAAATCCAGTCTTCTGTGGATGGACACTTGGGTTGCTTCCACATTTTAGCTATTACAAATTGTGCTGCTATAAACATGGGTGCACATATATCAGAATGATGTGATGTTTTCAGATCTTCTGGGAAAATACCCAGAAGGGGAATAGCTGATTTGAATGGAACCTCTAGACCTAGTTTGCTGAGAAATCTCCAAACTGCTCTCCACAGTGGTTGCGCCAGTCTGCATTCCCACCAGCAGTGTAATAGAGTCCCTATTTCTCCACAGCCTCGCCAGCATTTGTTATTGGATGACTTTTTCATACTTGCCAGTCTTACTGGGGTGAGATGAAATCTCGATGCTGTTTTTATTTGCCTTTCTCAAATGACTAAGGATGTGGAACATTTTCTCATATATTTATTTGCCATTTGTATTTCTTTATCTGAGAAGTGTGTATTCATCTCAGATGCCCATTTCTGGATTGGGTCTTTGAATTTGGACAGGTATATGTTTTTTAATTCTTTGTATGTTCTAGATAGCAGTCCTTCGCCTGAGGGACAGCCAGCTAGGATTTTTTCCCAATTTGTGGGTTTTCTTTTTACTTTGCTGGTGATTTCTTTAGATGTACAAAAACTTTTCAGTAGGATGAGGTCCCAATTATTGATTCTTTGAAGTGTTTCCCTTGCAGTTTCATTTTTGTTCATGAACTCTGCCTACTCCTATGTCTTCAAGATTTTTACCTACTTTCTCTTCCAATAGCTTTAGAGTTTCTGTTTTAATGTTCAGGTCTATGATCCATTTTGAGCTGAATTTGGTGCATGGTGATAGACTGGGGTCTATTTTCAGTTTTCGGCAAGAGGCAAGCCAGTTTTTCCAGCACCATTTATTAAACAGGCCTTCTTTTTTCCAGTGGGTTTGGTTGACCCCTTTGTCAAATATTAGGTAGCTGAGTGTGTTTTTCGTTGTGGTTGCATCTTCCAGTCTGTTCCATTGATCCTCAGGTCTGTTTTTTAGCCAGTACCAGGTTGATTTTATTACAGTTGCTTTGTAGTATAATTTCAGGTCAGGGATTGTGATTCCACCTGACTTGTCCTTATTGCCCAGGATTGCTTTTGCTATTCTGGGT